>NW_004624896.1:606374-692623 GCF_000247695.1 Heterocephalus glaber | reverse complement strand
AATGTATGTTGTTATATTTTTAAAGTACACTGAGTGTAAAATATCTTTTTTCTTTAAAAATTTTTCATACTTTGAAAGTGCATCACAATTAATGATTTTTTTCAACTTGATAAGTTTTAATTCTCTATCTCAAAGATAATGGAAGGAATCTACAAAAATAAAGGACAGTATTATATTGCATAACCAGCAATAAAGCAAACAAGCTGTAGAATCCTCAAAATTTCAGAAAGAAAAAGGAGAAAGGAGAAAGAGAGAGAGAGAGAGAGATCCTAAAGAAGTATGTGAGAAAAGTCACAAAAGAGAATTGGTTTACATCACAATTAAATATGTGAGGTGAGGAAATACTTATTTTTCTTGTTGTTTATTTCCATTTTTCTTCCTTATAGCACAAAAGATTGCTTTATGATTTGTTTTATAATTTCTGGAATCAGATAACCTTTTATTTTCATTTCTCTTCCCAGTGTATTAAAACTGATCATGGAGTAACACTTCATCTTTATTTAGCTTAATTTTCAAAACTTATGTACATTTAATACCAAAACATAATTGGATTTTTTCTTGAGTTTCCCAAAAAGATTGCTTTATGATTTGTTTTATAATTTCTGGAATCAGATAATCTTTTATTTCCATTTCTCTTCCCAGTGTGTTAAAATTGATCTTTGAGTAACACTTCATCTTTATTTAGGTTAATTTTCAAAACTTCAATTTCAAAACTTTTAGGTTAATTTTCAAAACTTTTCTTGAGTTTCCCAGAGGAAACAGTATTTTTATCAGTGAACTACTTGCAATAAGTTTCTGTCTTCCTAGTAACCATTCCCCAAGGGTTACTTCCCAAGGACATTGCCCAGATCAGCTGTGGTAGTAATATTCTATGTAAGTAAGCCTTAAGTTAAACTACCCTCTCCTTCGATTCAAACCAGAAACAGTTGGACTGAATCTCAATAATACTGATATTGATGAAGATTCTGGCTACCCTTGTTAAGGAAAGCAATCAGAATCTCATTACTTGTGTTTCTTTATTGCACAGTGGAACTGTTTTTCCATCAATACTCATTACATTGTATTCTACTACTTTTTGTCATCTGTTTCAAAGGTAAAATTACATTTTGTTCATTTGCGTATGTTTTTACTTTTTATGAAGTGCCTGCAAATGTTTCTTTAATCAAGGATTGAAAAGCAAGCAAATAAAAATCTATAGTACAGTCAATTCTCATTATATTCATAGTTATTACATTCTTTAAAGTTGCCACAAATGCTGAATTATTAAATACCAAACCATTGCTTTTAGGAAAAAGACAGAGTAAGTTCTTGTATACCTCTGATCACAGATATTTTAAAATTAATGTTATTGGTACACTTTTCATATAATAATGATCATATTCATCATAGGCAATTCTATACCTGTATATAATATATCATGATTCTTTATTTCCTATTCCCCTTCCCTCTCTTCAATCCTTCTTCCCTTCCTTATTTACAAAAGCTTTGTTTCCACTTTTTCCTTCTATTTTCTTTCCTTTTCTCTTACTTCCCTTTCCCTTCCCCCTCCCCTTTTCTCCTTCCAATTTGAACATTTTCTTCCTACTTCCCAATATCTATCATCCATCTTAGTCCTTATTTATACTTTCAGTTTCCCACACAAAAGAAAAAATGCAATATTTAAACATATGTGTACGATTTATTTCACTTAAAAGTATGACCTCAAGGTGAATCTATTAACGTAAAAATGTCTCAATCTATCCTTATTTATGGCAAAGTAGTATTCCATTGTATATAAAAACCACATCTTCTTTACCCATTCATCCATTGACAGGCATCTGGACTATTTCTAAGATTTAGCTATTACAAAGTGTGCTGTTATAAACATGGGTGTGTATATACAACATGAAAGGTTGGCTCATTGACATTAAACTCCTGGCACAGCCCTATCACTCATCCTTTAAATTTCAGTCTATAAATTTCTTTTTTGAGTTAAATGTGTTTCTTGTATGCAGCATGTTGTTGGATCTTGTTTCTTGATCCATTCTGCCAGTCTGTTATTGGGTTTTTTTGTTTTGTTTTGTTTTTTGGATAGTGAATTGAGGTTATTTTCACATTTATGGTTATACCTCATATGTATTGACTTATCCTTGTCATGGTTTTTTTCCTATTGTTGGTTCCCTTTCTTCCCCTTCCACTTAAATGCCTGCCTTGCCAGGTGGATTCATTCTATTGGAATTTGTAGAATTATTGTCCTCATTGTCTTCTTCTAGCATGTCCTTCAGAACACTTTGTATTTTCTTTCTTTTCTTTTTTTTTTTTTGGTACTAGGGATTGAACTTGGGACCTTGTACTTGCAAGGCAGGCATCGGAACCACTGAACTAAATCCCGGGCCCCTTCAGAACATTTTGGATATTGGTTTGATGGTCGTGAATTTTTTCAGGTGCTCTTTGTCATGGAAGCATCTTATTTCTCCATCAAGTTTGAAAGGTAATTCTGTAGAGTACATCAATCTGGGTTGGAGGTTCTTTTCTCTTAGGGTTTGAAATACTTCACTCCAAGGTCTTTTTGACTGAGTAGTTTGTGTTGAGAAGTCTGCTGTAATTCTGATATGTTTTCCTTTATAAGTAATTTGTTTCTTTTCTCTCACAGCTGTTAATATTCTGTTCTTGGGTTAAATTTCAGGAATCTTGTCTATTATAATGCCTTGGCATATTTTTTTTTTCTGATCATGGCTTACTGGGGTTCTATATGCCTCACTTATCTGCATGTCAAATTATTTTTTCCGTGCTTGGGAAGTTTTCTTCTATTCCTGTGAACAGGTTTTTATATCCTTTGTGTTTTCATCTGATTTTTCATTGATTCTGATTAATCTTATGTTATTCTTCTTTGCATCATCTAGCAGCTATTGGATTGATTTTCCACGGTCCCTCACTATTTTTAAGAAGTCTTTCTTTGGGTGGTTGTTAACTGCAAACCTGTGTGATCAGATAGACTGTCTTTGCATTGGCTGATTCTGCTGTGTATACTTTCAATAGAATTTTTGATCTCCTGAATATCTGTTTGATTCTGTTTTATGGATTCCAATTCTTTCCTATACTAGGCATTCATGGTTTCCATCTCTTTCCTAAGCTCTATTTTTAAAAATCCGTATCTACTGTAGATTCAATATGTCCTTCATTAAGGTTGTCATCTCTTTAGTGAGCTGGGAAATTGTTTCTGATTTATTGTTTTCTGGAGCCTCACTCATCTGCTTCACGACTTCTGCTGCTACCATTTCAGAAAGTTCAGCTGGGTGGCTTTTGATTTCTTCTACCTCACTGCCCCCTTGATTTGCCTTGGGTGAGCTGGAGGTCTGAGATTACATTTTGCTTCTGTGTTTTCTCATTTTCTATTTTTTATTTGTTTTCTGCATTATTGTTTGTAAATTGCTTATGGTTGGTAACCTTGTGACTATTACTGAGACTTCTTTAGGAGATGATTACTTTTCAAAGACACCTTCTACATATAGCTGGCTTTTGGCTTGTGAGTCTGTCCCAAGATCCTCCCTCTTCTATTTGTTAGGGATTAAGGGATGGTGTCTGTCTAGCTAAGCACCCAGTTCTTTGGCACTGTTCCATGATACTGTTTATGACCCCCATACAATCTCTGTGTTGGCACCCAAGGAAGAACAACTGATCACTACAATATGATACCTTGGCTAAAGTAGCATGACTTATAATAACAGTAGCATCAAGGATAGTCCAGAGAATGACAAACTATGATAACCATTAATTTGCCACCTTTAACCATAGGTACAAGTTTTATAGTTATATAACAAAATCTGAAACAAATCAGAAAAATTATACAGTAAAAATCCACTTAATCATTTTACCTTTAGCACAGAGAATTTAAAAAGGATAAGAGAAAAAAATAGAGAAATAGCGAAAGAGATTAGAAGCAAGGCTGTAGGGCAAAGGAAGAGTACTCAGGGTTAAAGAAACCGATGAAGAAGACAGGAGAGAAAGAAAAAGCAAAAATAAGAACAAAGAAAAACTGAAAACAATGTTCACACTCATGAAAGAAGAAAAACAATCTATATTTAAAAAAAAAAAAAAAACACATGAGCTGGGGATGTAGCTCATTGGCACAGTGCCTGCCTGGCAAGCTCAAGGTCCTGAGTTTGATCCCCAGTACCAAAAAACAAAATAAAATAAAATAATGAACAACCCCCCACAAAAAAATAAAACACAAAGAAAAACTGTCTCTGGGACTGCAAGCCTGTGGTTATCACCTCACTTTCTTTGCAGGTTCCAATCTTTCCTTCAGATCCTTCTGGGGTTCCAGGGATCCACCTCCCTCCTTCCCCTCTTCTGCAAGTCGCTATTCTCCAGTGTCTGAATTCCGAATCTTGGAGAGGTTGGTGGGTTGCTGCTTACCACTCTGCCATCTTCCTGCAAGTCCCCTCACAAATTTTTGTCACTAACCAATACATGAGTTTGATTTAGGTGACCATCTATTTAAAGACACCTTTTCCAACATACAGTGTTGATTCACTAACACTGAACTCCTGGCCCAACCCAGGGAAAGCTTCTCTGAGACACAGACTGTCCCCCGAAGGCACATGACAGCCTTCCTGTACTTAAGAGCACTGACAGCACCACACGGGGACACCTCCATCAGGGAACTCATCTGCATCAGTGCGGCCTGTGTGGGAGGGGCACAGGTGAGACAGGGGCACAGGTGAGACAGGAGCACAGGATGGTGGAGAGGAACGCTACTTCAGAGACCTTCACTCTGAGGTGTCATTTCCTGAGTTCCCACATGGCCTCTATCCCCTCACCAGTGAGAGCAAAGGTGATGCAAGGCACCACACCTGGAGGTTTTTACCATGACTTAAGTTTCTACACATAGCTGGGGATTTAGTTCAGTGGTTCCGTTGCCTGCCTCTCAAGCACAAGGTGGTAAGGTTGATTCCCGGTGCCAGAAAAAAAAAAAAAAGATTTCTACATATAGCCAATAGCCAAGGAAGGAAGAAAGTACAGATTCAAGGTGCAACTATTTACCTACAAATACCTCAGGCGTATCCACCTTTACGGCAGAGTAGTACTCCATTGTTTGCAAATATCACATTTTTCTTACCCATTGATCTGTTGATAGGCATATACACTGTTTCCAAGATCTAGCTATTATGAATTGTGCTGCTATAAACATGGGTATGCATGTACCCCTGTAATATGCTGATTTTAACTCTTTTTAGAAGATACCTAGAAGGGGAATAGCTGGAATTTCTATTTTTATTTTTTGAGGAAGCTCCACACTGATTTCCATAGTGGGTGCACTAGTTCAGTGAAATCAGTCAGACATACAAGATCAAATATCATGTAGTTTCTCTTTTAAGAGAAAAAATATACATATATATAGAAAGAGAAATAAAAGATCAATAAACAGGAAGTAGGGAGAAGTTTAAATAAATCCCCAAATTATCTATTCCATAATTTCAAAAATATTTTAATATACATGCTAATTTATTTTATTTACACTATTAGTTTCTCTTAGTTCTATTCTCTGTTTCTTCTTTGTAAGAATCTTTTTGGCTCATGTTTTGTACTCTGAGTAACTACTTTGAAGATAATGATACACAAGGTACTAACTCTTCTTAATCTCTTACTATTTTGTTATGAAATTTTGTTCTATTTTTTCATAAAATAAAAAAAAAAAAGTTTTAAAGTAGAGATTCAGGAGCCAACTGGAAGTGTTGTTTGGACCCTGTTGCCCACGCGGGCCTTGAGGGGCGAATCTCAGCTGTGCTGCCGCCAGGGCTGCTGAAGCGCGATTCCACTGCCTGGTGAGCCTGGGTTCCCCTGACTCCACATTAAAATCCGATTTCCATGCGAAGGATACAGGCGGTGCAGAGGACCCACAAGCCCCATAATTCCTGCCCACTGCATAACTAAGAGCTTAACATTATGACATTTAATCCTAAAGTTATATTAATTAATTTCCATCGCCCAGCAGTCCTTCTGGAATTGATGTCGGGAAAGACCACAGCCCAGGACAGACCGACAGTCCTCCCGGAGTCTTCTGGCCCGGAGCGGCACTCGCTTTTGTCCGAGCTGGCGTTCAGGTGAGAGCACCGGGAGGGACACACAGATGCCGTGATCACAGCGGGGTCTGGGCTCCTGGGAGCAGGCTGGGCGCGTGAGAATCGGCCGCTCCCCAGCGGGAGCTGATGGCAGGAACCTGCTCCCGGAGACCAAGAGGTGACTTTTACTACCACTTTGTAGACTTATCAGGCTTACATTATACACATGGAATGTTTTACAGATCATCATCATCTTTCCGAAATGTAAAATGTAATGATGTATTTACTGTACAAATTTCTGTGATAATGAATGATCATCTGACCCGTTCCTAACAGAATTTAGAGACCCGTGGTGTGGAGAATCTGATCCGCTCAAGGCTGGAACATGAAGCGCCATCTTTGTGGCCGGAGCCTGGGTTTGTTCCAGAGGCTCCATGTGCTCCCTGCATGATGTTATTAGTAGTCTGTCTTCCTCCCCGATATGCATAAAGGATGACTTTATCTGAGCTTGGTTTTCTTTGATATTAAGGAAGATCTTCAATTTTTCATCTTTCCAGTTGAAAAAGAGATTTCTGCTAACAAAAATAGTGAAGGTTCAAGACAGCATTGTGAAAAAGAACAGATTTGCTCAAAGGAAGCCAGCAATGGTGGCCTGAGTGTCACATGGTGTACAAGAACAAGAGAGATGCACTGGAAACGTAATCACCCAACTCCACCCCACAGGGACCCACAGAGGAGCCCTGGGCGTGTGACCCTGGCTCTGGAGGAAGGTCTCTCTAGACCTCACCTGCGGTCCTGCGGGGGTATCTGAAGGCTCCAGGCCTATCCTAAGGTTTCAACTCCAGAGACTCAGAAAAGTTATGATTTATGAGGTGAAGAATACAAATTAAACCCGGCAAGAGGAAAAGGCATAAAGGATAAGGTCCTGGAGGAAAAAGACACCATCTTCCAGCTGGGGCTCCCATTGGAGCTGCATGGCAAATGCTCAGTTCTCCCAGAAAGAGTGTGTGGCCCTCGTGCTACGTATTACTAATCAGAGCCGTTCACTGGTGCTCTTGAGGTCTTCGTGGGGTCTGTAGGGAGGAACACAGCATTCGCATGATGACCCGGTCATGCTGCTCAGCTGCCAGCCCCTGCAGTCCCGGTGACACACATGTCCCAAAGCCGCAGCCACCCGACTCTGCTTTCAGGCTGCAGATGTCCTCTTCTGGGAGCCTGTGGGGAATGTGTGAAGTGTGAGCACCCATGTCTGCCACTGTGTAGTTGGTTACTCAGCTTCCCTGAGACTCAGTTCCCTTTTCAGCAACACTGGGCTAATAAAAATATCTGCTGAAAACCAGCACCATGATAAAGTTGATGTAATGAGTTCAGAACAATGCCTGGCTCATAGCAAGATCACCACTTCATGGTTGCTCAAATGTTATGCTTTCTTTTTGCCTTGTGTATCCGAGACTTGGACACAAATGAGTTGGCAAACCAGAAATACACTAAAAAAATAAATAAAAGCACTTAACCTGGTATAGTGGTGCACACCTGCAATCTCACCACTGTGCACGGTGGGGGCAGGAGGATTGCAAGTCCAAGCACAGCCTGGACAACTTAGTAACTTAGTGAGACTCCACCTCTAAATAAATAATAAATAAATAAAGTGGGGGTGTGGCTCTGTGCAAAGGACCTGGGTAACAGCTCAATCAATGAATTTATTTAAAAAAAATAAACAAATAAAACCACCTAGGAACAACCTGCTGTCTCTAACCAAAGGAGAAAGAAAGGGGCAGCCTAGCAAGATGGAAAGCTTTCAGATTGCTCTACTGCAGCCAAATGCCATGGAAAAACTGTGGCCACAGCTACCCTTGCCAGCAAGGGCCAAATGGGGACCCTAACTACCCTCCCGCTAGGCTGGAAACATCCTAGGTCATGTCAGAGAAGGCTGAGCAGGAAGCTAGGATGTCTACTCCTGATGGGCAGTGATGAGCCTGTCCTCCAGGGTCAGGGAGACTAGGCAAATAGCACTTCCTGGCCAACATGGTAACAAGAGGCACTTCTCCCTCCACTCATCGGGTGCTGTCCTAGGAGGCTCCATGCAGAGTCGGGAGGTGATGACCACACCACACCTCCATCCCTTGTGGAGGCCACATTTGTAACAGTGATGACACAGTCCTGGGCATTCCAGCCAGCAGAAGGTCAACAGTAACCCACGGGGATCAGAGGAGCTCTCTCTGCCCTTAGTAACAAGGTGGCCCTCCTCTCAGCTGTCAGTCAAGGCTGAGTGGGAAGGGAGGTGCTGAAAACAAAGCAATGGCTGAAAACATCCAAAATTTTGCAACAGTCATAAACATGGACATGTATGAGCCCATACAGACCACAAATGGGATGAACCCAAGACCTATCATAATAAAATTCTGAAAACTAAACACAAAGAAAAGAATCCTGGGAATAGTGAGAGAAAAATAGTGCCTTGCTTATAAGGGGAAGCCAATTTGCGTGACAGCAGACTGCTCGCAAGAAATTATGAAAGTAGTACAATACTTTTGTATGTACTAAAAGAAAATACATCTGTCAACTTATAATTCTATACCCAGGCAAAGAGGACAGAGTCCCAAAATAATCCTAGTCCAAAGGGGATAAGACATTTAGGTGCTTATTTCTCCCTTATCTTGATCAAAGGCCCCATTCTGTGCCCTGGATTCCATCGCTTACTACAATCAGTGGCTATGGGACATGGAGATCTTCTACATAAAAGCAGCTACTAGCTACAGAAATCCTTGCATGTGAGCCACGTGATCTGAACATGGTAATAATGAAACAGCTTGACCTTGACACCTTTGCCAAAGGTGGAAATTATTGTTGACCCTGTTGTACAAAATAATGCTATATTTAATTTATATGATGCTAAACTTTTTCTTGTAGAAAATTCATTTAGGAAGCTATCTGTACATTGCTTTTTACTTCTGAACTTCTTACATCTATACTTTCAAAATATAGTATATAAGTAAGCTGGGGACATTTCAAATGTCTGGACCCATCTTCTTGGGCAAGCCTGCATTACAGAGCTTGCAATCCAGTGCAGTTGTTCTAAGCCACAAAGGCTACTTAAATTTAAAGTACGTGTTCTAGTGGGGGCAGCTCAGTGTCACACATCTTTCCCATCCACAAGACCCTGCTTCCATCTCCAGCATCTAAAAAGTAGGTAAATTTAATTACTAAAACTAAACTTCAGTTCCTTGGTTGTACTAGTAACATTTTAACTACTCAGCATGGCTAGTGGCTGAAATAAAGTGCAGATATAGAAGATTTCTGTCACCCCAGAAAGCTCTGTGGACAATGCTACTTTACAGAGGTATCTGGTTTCTTTTGCTGCTTTGGACATTCTCTCCTGGAAACACGGTTGTTTTGCATGAATTATAAGTATTAGAATTACGTACCTGATAATGTCAGATGGTCATTGTCAGTAATTTCTATTTAATGTATTAATGTTACCATCATATAATATATTCACTTTTACTTTAACCTTCTTCATCTTCTCTCAGTGTTTTGGTCTTTCTCTCTTTGTCAGAAAAGTCTATCTGCCCAATAGAATTTTTTTCATTAAGTCTTCAGTGAGTACTTACCATTGCATTTGAAGGAGGAAGTCAAAATAAAACCTTTAAAAATTATAATACAAAGGACATTAGTCTGGTCCAAAAGCCCTTCCCATAGCACATGTAGATAACACACTCAAAATTCAAGGTCTCCAAAATTGTCTGTGGGCTTTTATTTAAATGTTAAAACTTTGGTTGCAAAATTCATATGATTCTCTTCTTACTGTCTAAAATTCCTTCATAAATGCCCTCATGCAATTTTTAGAACTGCTTACTATATTTAGCACAAGTTTAATTGAAAAATTGTGCATAACTTCCCAAATAAGTAGACTTGGCATGATATTATCAAGATTAATTTTGATAATTAGTTGTGACTATTTCTGCTGTGTCAAGGAACATTTTACTCAAATGACAACATTAAAATATTCATGAATGCTGCCAAGATGGTGATGCTGGGTTACTGGCATCAAATCTAGACTCAGAATTAGGAGATCACCCCAAATGCATGAAGCCCTTGGGCAAAGTATTGGTGTGTGAGTGTGCAAGAAACAAAAAAATCTAAAAACTAATGAATCGTACTGTCCATAGCCCCCCCCCAAAAAAAACACTGCTGTGGCTTCAGTCAATAGAGCTCATATAGTAAATGAAAGGCTTCTGTCTGTCATTCAAAGGAGAGACCATGTGGATCTGCCCTCCACACTCACCCCAATGTGATACCATTTTCCTCCAGCAAAATGCATTCTCAATGACTTTTTTCATTACTGCTCGGATTTTATTAGGTTGATGATTCCCAAGCTTTAATGTACTTATGTTATCAACTGGAGAGCTTGTTAAGATGCAGATGCCTAAACTGTATCCTCAGAGATTTTCTCACTGGGTCTGGATCAGACCTAACAATCTACATTTGGAAGACACTCATAACTTAAAGCCCTGTACCTTGGCTCAAGGTCTCCTCATCCGTGGTCGGCTGTCTCCAAGGCAGATATGGCAGGGAGGAGGAACACGAATGGAGGAAAGCTGTTCCCCCATGGCAGCCAGGAAGCAGAGAAAGGAGAGGCACCAGGAACAGGAATACACCTCCCCAGGCCACACCCCAGTGACCACCTCTTAACAGCGCATTCAGCGCTGAACTTACCAGTGGATCAATCCACACATGAGCACAGTGCACCTATGACCCAAGCAACTTCCAAACACTGGAGACTTTGGGGAACACTTTAGTCTAAACCATAACACTTCGTGTCATTGGATGCAGATATTCCATGCACTACCCTTTGCAAAGCACAAACTGTAAAGTCTCCTTTTCTTCATAGATTCTCTTATCAAAATTTTAACCACTTTTGCAACATATAAATGCAAAAAAATAAGAACATGCATTAGAAAATTAGGCCGGCTTGAATTTGAAACTTACATCTCTATTCTAATTAACCTTTGGCAAATTACTTACTGTTTTTAATACTGAGGCTTTGGCCCCTTGTGTTTTAGTAGTTGTTGTTGTCTTTATCTGCTGTTCTCAGTGACCCTTACCAGCCCAGTAACACATGAACCGTTTCCATTATGAGTCTTAGGTGTGACAGAAGCACCTCATGTTCAGCTAGCTGTGTAGCATCACGCTGGATTCACAGCCTAATAATCACAGCAGACACTGGTTTTTCTTCCTTTCTATAGCTTTAGAATTATCACTATTTTTTCTCTTGCTGTCTTTCTCTCTTCTCTCTTATTTTTCCTCCTTCCCTTCTAATTCCAATTCTGATATTTATAGTTAAGACCATAATTTCCCCCATATTCCCCAAAATATCATAAAAACTACATATGGAACCTATTAGATTCAAATAAGAAATTTTGTTTCTAGAGTTTTTCAAGGGCTTGTAGTCTATCTTTAGGTTCATAGAACTACAGCCATTTTATTGAAACAAATTTTTAAAGATTGGTTCATGTGAATGTTCCTTGTCTTCTGCTTCTATCCTTGATCTTCCTGGCAGTCCCATAAAAAGAAAACTACCCTAAGTTCTTCCACCGTAGTTCACAGACAGTGTGCCTGCATCACTACATAGACTACTTCCTGGTGTATTTTTAAGCACTGCATTTATAATGTTGGTTTTTAATTCAGCTTGCATACTATGAAATTGGTCTGCTATATATTTATTGAAAACTGTTTTCACTTCATTTTTTTGCATTAGTCCAACAGTTAAATCATTTTTTCCATTTGTATATGGATTAATGTGCCAGGATATTGAGTAATTCAGCTGATTAAAAGGTCTAAACCTCATCCTGGGTAATTGATTTATGAAAGAAAATGGAAGAGAGCTGTGATATAAATAGTGCATTTTTGGTGCTCCTTTGGTCTCTCTTCATTGACATCAGCATGTAACTTCAAAGTTCTAGCCCATCAGGGCTGCCTGGTATGTGCAGACACTACCAAAATGATGCCAGCTCCTCCAGTTGGAGCCCAACTACAAGACTAGTTAAGACTAATCAACCCATATTCTTATCTCTATTTCCTGTAAAACTAAGAGTATGCAGTAGGAAAATAGTTAACCGGGCCAGATATACAATGGGTGTACAACTCAGTTTTTGTTGTGTGTCAAGTTCTTAAGAAAATAATCAGCAAGTCATAAGGAAAAAACCCAGAGCCTTGTGTCCTAACCTAAAGAAACTACCAATTGAAAATGAGAAGCAAACTTTTCTTATATTTTCATGAATATTATTCATTCATTCATTTTAACCCTTGGTTTAAAAATATGTACTTATTTTAAGCTTTATTGGGGTATAATTGACATACAAAAAAATTGAACATCTTTAATGATACATTTTGATCATCTTGAACACACATCCTTGACATCACAAGTCTGCAATTGAGATTCCAAACATATCCATTACTTCCTACTTTCCTTTTGTTTCTTTTGTTTGTGTGTGTGTATATGTGTGTGACAATGTGTGTGTGTGCGTGTGTATGTGTGTTTGGTAACAACACACACCATGAGACCTTTCTTCTTTAATATATGTCCTGATAAAAAACAAACAAACATATTATTAACTACAGACACTGTGTTGTACATCTGAGCCCCAGAACTGACTCATCTTGCATAACTGAAACTATAGCCATTAAGCAAGCCAGGTGCAAAGAAGACAATAGCTCTTTTTCTTTACTTTTCTCTTTTTGGGGTGTCAATTTCAAAAAGTTGTATTTGTATTCTTTTCACGTGTAGCTAGAGGCTACTGTATGGAAACTAAGACAGGTATGCAGCAACAGAAAAGAACTCATTGAGATGTCTTTCCTGAAAGATAAGGCCACTTGACAGAGAAATGTTGATATAAATAAGTAAAGGATATTTTTCATATAGGATGATATAGTAAAGGAAGTAATTATTGAACAAAATAGTCATGAAGTTGAGTGAGTTTAAACATAAAATATATCAAACTCATTGTGATAAAATATAACAGAAACTTTAAAGCAAAGGGCATAATTATTTGATCTAGCTCTTGTATTCAAAATTTCCCTGATCAAGTCAACAGAAAAGTATTAAACTTCAAATCAAGAAATTTTATTTAGATGTGCTAGTAATACTGCAATTACATTTTGATTTATTTTTAGTTATTGTTATTTTATTGAGGTATAGTTGACAACTAAATTATGTATATATTTAGGGTGTACAATTTGATGATTTGATAAATAAAACATATACATCGCCTCACATAGCTGCCATTCTCTTTCTCTGCTTTTTGGCAAAAACACAGGGATCTACCCTCTGGAATACTTCAAGCATACAATAAAGTGCTGATAGCCTCATATTAGGCCTCCAGAACCTAGTCCTCTTGTGTAATTGAAATCCTGTGTCCCCCCAGACCAACATTTTCCCATCTAGACACCTCCAAGACAAAGGTTTCAACTATTTATTTAACAGGTTTGATGTGATTTAAGTTCCCACAGGATGATTGGAAGAAAGCTTACTTTTCAGGGGATGCACCGTCGTGTCCGAGAGAGAGAACTGAAGAGTTTCAGCTCCACATGAAGAGAAGTTGCACTAAACCCCCAGAGTGACAAGGGCTGCAGACCCACACATGCTCGGTTTATCCTGCCAGCCCCTGCCACTGCTGAGCCGTGCTGGACCCAGCTCCTGTAACCACCTTCCCGGGCTCATCTGAACTCTGTCTTTGACAGCAAGCTGACCTATGACCCTTCCTCTGAGTGCTTCCTCCTCACTCTTCCTTCAGCAAGCCCACATCGCCCCAGCCTTCCTGTAGACAACATCAGTGTCTTCTGCTCTGATATGTAGTACGTGCCCCTGTACAGCAGCCACCCCTTGATAGTGTGTGGCTTGTTTGTTTCTGATTGGACTGTGGCCTCTCAGAAGGCAGAGGCTGGTGTGCTGTGTCCTTGCAGCACCTCTGGTCCTCTGTGGGTGCTCACCAGCATGCCCTGGGTTGTGCTGTTCTGCCAGGAGTGCGGTCCACCCCAGGCTGCTATGCACCCTCTGTCGCTGCCCCAGTTCCACGGCCTCCTCATCTCTCTAAAGCACCACTGGGTGACTTTCCAACGAGGAATAATAACAGGTAGCCCTCTTGTGGAAGAGTCTAAGATTAACCAGTTCCTGTGTTAGTGAAAATCAGATGCATTCTCTCGATCAGACATACCCGGGGCTGGGCCCCGCGCCCAGGACTGCCCGACAGTGACATGCACCAGAACTCCAGGGTGTTGCCTGTGAGGCCTGCGTCTGTGAGCTTGGCAGGTCCCTGGCATTTAGATAAACAGGATGTGTGGATCTCAACTCAGATTTCTGTGCTTTAGCCAGGAAGCTGGGGCTGTGAGGCCGGTTGTCGGAAGCCTTGGTGGCCGATCAGTCCCTGAGTCCATGCAGCACATGCAGTGGACCTGTGTGATTCACAAAGTTCCTGTGTCCTTAAACCCAGCTGTAGCCAGCGCTCATCTTAGAAGTCATTTGAGATAAAATGAAGCCAGTGTCAAATATCAGTGGGGGCCTACTTCATGAACAAGCTCCAGAGCCTAACTGCTGGCTTCTCACTTTCTCTTTCAGGTAACTTTTAATATAATTCAGAAATCGGTTTTGGGTTTTTTTTGTTTTGTTTTTTTTGGGGGAAGGTGCATGAGGGCTTGCAGTTCTCTCTTTTCTTTTTGGAATATCTCATTGCTTTACATCACTGGGCAGGGGGGCAGTGGTTAGAAATAATTAATTTTTAACTTAAGCATTCTGATCATGGCTCAATGCAAAAAAAGAAAATCATTCTTCCTTTTTGGCAGTAAATGAATCCAAGGTCTGGCACATGAGTAACTGTCTCCTAGGAGACTCCAGTGTACATCATTGCCATGGAGACCAGCTCATCAGCCCTCTCTGCTTGAAATGATTAGCGTGGATCATCAGTTAAGGTTTGTTTGGAGAGGAAAGAAAGCCTAAAAATACATTGCCGAGCTTCACAAACTAGGACAGAAGTCCTGTGCTCCAGGGTGGTTTGGGATGCAGTGACTCTCGGGTAGGAAGTCTCGTGTGTGGTCCCCTTCGATCTCCTTTTGTGCCAGAGAGCTGGTGGAGAGCGTTCCGCGCCGGAGAGAGCAGGCAACAGTCACCTGGAACATGGGGGCTCCTCACTGCCAAGGCCAGGCAGGGAAGACACAGGAAGCCACTGTCACACTTCCCTTTGTGCCCTCCTCTGCCCATGCTTCCCTGAAATTTCCCAAGGGTGGGGACAGACCCACCCTGTCCCCGAGATGCTCTAGTATCAGCTTCGAGAAAAGAGCACACAATGTTGTTTTCCACTTAGTCTTCTGATATTCTCTTTTGAGAAAATAACAAGAGTCACCATCAGAACAATTCAAACAATCACACTGACTGTCAACTGCTCACCGAATTTTGTCCTTTTGAGAAAGAACGGCATGTGGCAGGGCATGGGTGACATTAGCTCAGGGTCTGGGGAGACTGGGAAATGGGGCTGGCTCTGCTCCTCCTTCCTGCCAGGCCTGGCTCTTGGAGAGAAGGACAAATGCTGAGGAGCCCGCAGACCTGGCCTCGTGGGACCAGAGCTGCAGGTGCTGGTGCTGTTGATTGTGGAGCTGCTCCTGGCTGGTCAGGAAAGAGGGAGAAGGAGAGGGAAGAAAGGCTGCAGGGCGGTGTCAGGGTGTGGGTCACTCTCTAGCAGGCAGAGACATAAGGTTGTCTCCAGATCTGGTACAGCAGAGGCTTGGGTTTTACAGATAATACCAGGAAATGTGCTTTCTGCTACCTGCTTTTATTTTGGGAGGTTGGGTGCTGATGGTCCTTACGTATCACACCTCTAGCCCTTCTGCGCATCGCTTGGGGAGATTTGCTATTCCTTCTGCTTGTCCTGCATTCCTGAGATGGTAGGCGATGCCCCGCCATCACCTCCCCTTCTGTGCCTTCTCCAGATGATCACAGCCAGGCAATGCCATCGCCTCGCACACAGACCCGGCTTCTTGTGGGTTATCTGTGTGTGGATGGTGCTGCTCTCCATCTGGCTTGGCTCATCATGGGAAGCACCTGGTATGACTCACCTCTGTGTGCTCCTTCCCTCTGGTCATCCGTTGCCCATTCCTGGAGCGCCAGGTGTTGGATGGGTCTGGTGGGCTCAAGGGACTGAGGCAAGAACCTCAATGAACAAAGGACCTCAGGGAACCAGGGCGGCTGCCTGGGCTCCAGGGAGTCTGTCTCACTTCTGGGGAGACACTGCTGGTGCAGGGGGCCACTGCAGCTGGACGCCCAGACCCAGTGGCAAAAGATGTGGCCCTGTACCCAAAGTGGCCAGTCTAACAGCAAACGAGTGGGGAGTCGGGAGCTGGATGAGCGTGGATGCTCTGCATGGGACAGGTGGCAAAGGTCAGTGAGTAAGCGTGTGGCCAGGGCTGCGCTTGGGGTGAGAAGGAGGCCTGGTCCTTGGAGGGCATTCAGCAAGGGATCTTGCAGCATTTAAGTTTGCAAAGGAACACTTTGACTCTCTGGAAGGAGTTGGAGGGAGACGGGAACGGAACTTCCTGAGAGAAGATGGCTGAGCCTCCACCATGGTGGCGCCAGACTGAGTGAGCTCCTTATTCAGGGCAGCTGTAATAAGGCCGGCGAGGCGGGGAGGGAATGGCTTGAGCTCAGCAGAAAGTGGAATCCTCACAGCATCAGCCCTTCGGGTTGCCGTTTTTGAGGAAACCAGCGAATGTGAGGCGGGGGCATATTATAAGGCAGTGTCGATGTGCCAGGCGCCCTTGTGTGCTGCACAGCAGGTCGTGCTTCGTCCTAAATACAGATCCCAGCCTGAGGAGGCTGCACAGGGGCTGAGGTCACTGGAGGCCCCCCCACCCCCATCTGTGCCACCCAGTCGTAAGCTCCTTCTTCAGTCTGCCTGGATGTGTGTGCAAATGTATCACCCTCCACAAGCACCATGAAACACGGAGGGCTGGGACAGCCAGCAGCCAGCAGACTCCGGGCATAGCCCCAGAAGGCTGCCCCCAAGAGAGTTCAGGGCGTGGAAGCCCAGAAGCTGCCCTCACTTCTCCTGGCCACTTGGAGGTCACCATGAGTCACACCACAGACACAAAAGGGCCCTCAGGGAAAGGCCTTCTGCCCACTTCCTTTAGCTTAGAGCTTCTCTGATATGTTTGTCCCCAAGGCCACTGTTTCCTACAGCAAAATGCCCATTCCTGCTCTAGCGTAATCATTAGGAAATGTCACTAGGGATAGCCCTAGAGGAAGAGAGGTGCAGAGGGCCATTGAAGGAATAGAGCAGAAAATGAAGGAGAAGAGAGAAGCCTGGGGTGAATGGGGGTGAAACAGTTGAATGAATGCTCATCTGCAGTAAGCACAAACAGGTTCCTAACATACATTCATTTTCAGAGCACATTCACTCCTGATGTCTTTTATTCCCACAGTTGTGAGGCAGATGAGGCAGGAATCAAAAACCACTCACGACAGGCACAGATGAGCTCAGGACGCAGTGCAGGCCATGAGAGACAGCCTCTGCAGGCCTTACTCTGCCACTGCTGTGACCATGCGGCACCATTCTCTATGCTGTGAAATCCCTGGGAATTTCGCATTTGCTCGAGTGAACAGCATAAGTCTTAGCCTAAAAGATAATCTCTCAGAACATCATCACAAAAGAAAATGGAGGGTTACAGGAGAAATCCTGCCTCAAACGGAGCTTTCACTATAAAATATAAAACATTCAGAGATACCTTTTCATGCATAAGGGTGCCAGCTAATAGTGCTCTAATTGAAATTTATTTCTCAGCTAATTGAGCAGAATAGCCACATCATTTACAAAAGGAATTGTTAGAAATCACCGCATTAATGACTGCATACCCTATGTTCTAGAGTTCACCTGGTGTAAAACAGTCTCGTTTAAAGCGGTGGGAAATGCTGTGTTCCCTTCACATCCCTTATACCATCATTGCCATGGCAACTAATGTGCTTTAATGAGAGAAAAGCACAGGGAGATTAAAATGAAGTAATAAAAATAAAAGGGATAAAGTATCATTAGATTGAACAAATACAAAACTAAAAATATGCTTAGATGAAGTGCTACTGATATTATTAATATAGTTTTACAGAGACATGTCAAATTCATGTTTTAGCTGCCCTTGAGTGATGTCAATAACAAACTATCCCTTATAATGAGATATTGCTTGCATTTCTTTCTTCAGGACCCAACTTTCCAAATTAATAAATATTTGTATTAATTTTCTTGCATGAGGCAGCTGCAAGTTCAGAATATCTCCTCCACTCAGGTTTTCTACAAATTAGAATTAAGTCAAATGCAATTTCTTCACTGGTAAACAACCAGATTTATCTTTCTGGCAGCGGTTAAGGGGCAATCTTTAAATGAAGCTGAAAAGCAAAAATAAAAATTAGTCTCAGCATAGGAAATAGTGCAGAGGTGGAAAAGTGGAAGAAGTAAGCTCCCAAAAGGAGGGAAATAAGAACTAAGCAAGAGAAGAGGCAGCAAGAGGACAGAGTTGTAGAGAAACCACGCGAAGGACTTCTTATCCCATCTAGAATGTTCTGACAGGTGCTGCAACATAGGTCAACCTTGGGGACATCGCACTAAATAAGTAATCTCGTCACAAATGGATACATATGGGGCGTGTCCATCTATGTACAGCGTTCCCAGGTGGTCAGATTCACAGAGCCAGAAAGTGGTGGGGTGTGGTGACAGCTGGTGGAAGCACAGGATGGAGCGCAGCTGTTCCAGGGTTAGGGTGTCAGTCTGCAGGATGGAAAGAGTTCTGTGAACGGCTGGGGCCCATGATCACGCAAAAATGTAAATCCGCTTAGTATCACTGAGCTGTACGCTTACAAACAGGGAAGAGAGTAAATGTTAGGGTCCTGTAGGTTTCACTACCATTTTACACATAATAATAAAGTGCATGAAATCGTCTCAAAGCAGAGTAATCTCAAACGGCCATTCCCTGGGTCAGGAGTTCGAGTGGCAGACAGCAGAGGTGGTTTGTCCCTGCTCACCCTCGGACTTCGCTGGGAGATACAGAGGACGGGGTCGGGCCGAGCAGGCCGCTTGTCACACCAGGTCCAGGTCCGGTTGGATCCTGGCTGCTGGCTGGGCCCTCGGGGCCTCAGTGGACGTGGTCCCCTCCTCTTTTGTTTCCTGACAGTCTGGGTGTCGAGGGCAGCCCGGGAGGGGTCAGAAGTCTTACCCTGCTTATGACCAACCCGGAAGTCACATGGCACAACTTCTGCACCTCCTAGGAGGCCTCAGGACAGCTCTGGGTTCAGGAGGAGACACAGACACTTCGCCCACACTTTTTTAAAATTAATTTTATTGGTACATTTTAGGTGTACAATATGACATTCATCAGTGGAAATTTGCACCTTTACATAATCCATCTTGGTTCTTATTTTTCCCCATTTCCCTGCCCTCCCTTCAACCCCTCCATCCCTCCCTATTTACAAAGACTTTGCCTCCATTTTTTCATTTTCTCATATTAATCCCATTCCCTTCTGTCCTTTCCCCTAGCCCTCCCACTTCCTTCCCCTTTGCCCCTTTTCTTCCTATTTCACATTACCTATTATACCTTTTAGTTCTTATTTACACTTTCAGTTTCTCACACCAGAGAAACTATTCAGTATTTACACATGTGTGTCCTATTTATTTCACTTAAGAGTATCACCTCAATGTGCATCCACTTAGCTATAAATGTCTCTAATTTCTCATTTTTGATGGCTGAGTAGGACTTCATTTTATTAAAAAACCACATTTTCTTTATCCAGTCTCCAGTTGATGGGCATTTGGGCTGTTTCCAAGCTTTAGCTACTACAAACTGTGCTGCTATGAACATGGGTGCACATATATCCCTGTGGTATGATTCTTTTAATTCTTTGGGGAAGATCCCCAGCAGTGGAATAGCAGGGTCAAATGGGACTTCCAGCCCTAGTTCTCTGAGGTATCTCCATACAGATTCCCACAGTGGTTGCCCACACATTTTCCCAGAGGATCTTAGTCCCCTCCTGGCTCTCAGTTCCCCTCTGTCTGCTGGGTGTTCTCCCCTCCCTCTCAGTGCTGCCACCCCCATCCCTCTCCTGACCATCTCACTGCAGCCCCACAGGACCTCAGGGTCACATTCTCAGGGCCAAGCAGACCCCATGCCCTCAACTAAATCACCTTCTCCTTTGTTCCAGGTCTGGGACTTGGCACCTGCAGGTAATACCACCTGCAAAAATGGGAACCTGAACTTCATCTCCAGCTGCTTCATTCTCCTTGTGCCTGATCACAGCAGGGACCAGGCTCTGCCCAGCCATGAAGTCATCTGTCCCTCTCAGATGCACCATGTCACAGCCAACACCCAATGAGCTGAGCAGCAGTGATGTCACTTTCCTTCCTAAAACTGGTGCCTCCTGCAATGAAACACTGCACAAGGCTTTTGCTGTGGCTGAACTCACACAGCGGGTTCTGACCCGCACTCACCCCTGCAGCCCTGTAACCTGTTGTTTTCCCGTCACACTCCACCTTGAGCCTGAACCAATTATTTTCAGTTGCCCAAATGCACCAAGCGCTCTCTCTCACACCCACATGTTTTTCCATATCCCACTCCACCTATCTGAACCTACTTTCCCACTTCCCTTGCTTCCTTCCTGGCATTCTTGAGTAGCATTTAGCTGTCCCCAAGAGGTGTTTCCCTGGCTGGAAACTTCGGTGATGATTTTCCATCCTCCCAGAAACTTGGTACCTTTGTCTCTATTGTACAGACCAGGAAATGCACTGTCTCAATGTTTAGCCCACAGGAAATGATCTCTTCCACGGAAGGGCACATCTCAAAATCTGGTGGTGGCCCAGAATCTTTAACATCTTAAGCCTCACATTCCAGATCCTCCCCACCACAGCAGCAGCTCAACCCACAGCGTCACTGCTGGGCTCTGCCCCATCCTGTGCTGTGAAGACCTTGCCCTTCCATCGGTGGTGAGCACAGGCCAGAGCTTCTACATCTGTGTCGCTTCTGCTGCAGACTCCTCTGCTGGGGTTCTTCACTTTCTTCCTCCAGGCTGCCAGAAACCTCTCCCACTAGGATTGGCCTCATTTTGTAGCAAGGCTGGTTTCTTCCTCACTGAACTCTTCCTCGATCCTGGCTGTTTTCTCCATCTGGATTGAAAGGCAAGAGTGGGCTTTTGTGGTGTCTAACAAACCCATGTTTCATGGGGTCAATGGGCAAGTGAGCCACTCAGTGAAGACTGAGTATTATCCCCTTACACTATCCTCCCAGGCAGGGAAACTCCTCTTCCTGAGCATCAAAGAACAACAGATGTACAGACGGATGCAAAATCCCTTCTTAAACCTGCTCTGATTTCTGGGATGCTCTCAGCGCCAATTACAGCTTGTGGAGAATTCACTGGTCTCACTGTTAAGATCAATTTTACTGTGTTTCGATTAAAGAAACTCGGATGGGATGCTGTCTCAGTCTGTCTTCTGCTGCTGTAACTGAATGTCATAGACTGGGAAATTTATAAGGAATAAAGTTTCATTCTGCTTCTGGTCCTGGAGCCTGGGAGGATTGAAGTGGAGGAGCTGTGTCCACAGAGTCAGAGGTGGGCAGAGAGCCCCAGGTCTGGAGCAACACATTCGAGAGCCAGAGCCAGACTGGCTTTTATAAGACCCACTCTTGAGGTCCTTCATGAAGCCACGCCCAGCCTTCATGACCTCATCAGCTCTGAAATCTCACCTGGTCTCACCTTCGAATCTCTTAACATGAGGGTTGCACGTCAACATGAGTTTTGGTAACCATAGTAAATACCGAGAAAATCTCTGCTCGATATTAGACCTTTTCACTGAAAGAAATCTGTTCACATGTTTATGTTTGTTGGAAATAGACAAGTTGGAATTAAGGAAGAGTCAAAATCCAGACTGAAGCCGAGAATACCAACCAGTAACTTTTACTGAGAAACTCCCCTCAGAGGGACTGACTGTCATTTTTTCTTCACGACCTACAGACTGGAGCAGGATATGATTATCCCTATTTTACATATTTCACACAAAAGACTGTGGCTCAGAAAAGCGAAGTAACTTGTCCAAAATTACATAGAAGAGTCTGGATTCCAAGCCAGGTCTCATTCTTCACATTCTGCCTAACCCTAAGGGTAGACCTGTAATTAGCAGAGCTGGAAGGAAGGGAATTCCTCGGGGAAGTCACTCTAATGAGTAGGTGAGAGTGATTTCCAATTAGCACACCAATCACGTCTAAGTAAATCAGTGCTGCCCTCCACAGAGGGGCTTACCATCAAGGTCTGGTAGGCAGGGCTCCGTGCTCAGCTTCCTAAGGGCATCCGAGGCTAGGTCTGCACTTCGTCATCTCGGTCACCCGGGCACTGCGGTGGAGGTTAGAGCTAATTAGATTTGACTGCCTGCATTTCAGCCAACCAGAAGAGTATGAAGCACTAATCACCACCCTTCTTTTCTATACTATCAATTTGATTAATTCTGGGTTGGTTTCCCAATGAGCAGCAAAGCTTCCTGACCTCAGCTTCCCAGCCTCCACAGAGGGGAGGAGCCATCCTGGAGCTGCTGGTTATCCGAGTCCTAGAGTAGGGTGGACTCTCCTGGAGATGATGTACATCCTGTGTGGAGACCCTGCCCTGCACCTCGTGAGGGCTATTCCCTCTACCCCTGCCTGCCACCCTTTTCTAGAAGCAGGGAAAATAACAGCCTTCCTTCCTGGAATTGATGGGCAGGTGGAAGGAGTTAATACTTACATATGAGATAGTCTCCATCAACACTGCCTGTTGACACATTGCTGGGAACCCTATACATCTCACTTACATTCACCTGATGTTTTAAATTTGAGAGTTGACTGCATTGATTGCTGTGTTCTCTCAAAATCCATGCGTGGAAATCCTAATTCCCAGTGGGATGGTATTAATAGGAGCGGTCTTTCAAAGGTGACTACTTTATGAGGATGGAAGCTTTACGAATGAGATTTGTGCCCTCGTAAGAAGAGATAGGAGAGAGCTTGCTTTTCTCTGAGGACACAAGGGGAAGACAGTTGTTCACACCCAGAAAGGGTGCCCTTGCCCCTGACCTGCCAGTTCCTTCATCTTGGACTGTGGCCTCCAGAACTGTGAGAAATAAATATCCATCTGTTGATTAAGCCACCCAGCCTGAGACATACTGTTATAACAGCCCAAGTCATCCCAGATAGGAATTAAGAGAAAGAAAGGAGAGAGGGAGGGAAAGAGAGACATAAGAACAAGTTACTTAGAAATCAATTCTTTCTGGGAAGATTTTAATTTCACTCACAGCTCTATGTTTTAGAACCCAGACTGCTTATTCTACAGGGGCCTTAAAGATGCCCTCCTTTGCCAGGACACTACCAGGGCAGTTCCAGCTTCCAGGGCTGAGCTAAAGGGCAGCGCTTCCTGAAAGGTCAGCCTGGAGCCACTAGAGAAATCCTGCAACTGGGCTGGCCCTGACCTCTAATGTGCGTGGGGGTGGGGGCACCAGCCCACCCTTGGATCATTAGCAGACCTCCTGTTGGCACCAAAGCTGTGTAATCTGAGTAACAATAACGATAAGAAAAAAACTTCAACATCCTGGGGCCCCTGGGGAAGGTGCCAGTGATCAGGGCACTGTAACTGCTATAATTAAAAGCAAATCTAGCACTGCAGCAAAAGTAGGTCAGCCATTGGCTTGGTGCAGTCTGTGATGAGAGTGGAGAGCAAAAATGAAAAAGTGAAGGTAAACAATTTTCTGCAGCACTTGAGCAAGAGGTGGTTGGGGTTCTACACTGTCGTGTCTCAGTGGACTGCTGGGTATTAAAGTAACTCCATCAGTGCAGTGATAGTTCACACAGAATTCCATAAATGCGGAATTTTGAAGGGTGAGGGACATTTCGTTCCAGCTCTTATTCAGTATTGTCTTTCAGTAGGTAATAAACACATTGATCTAAAGGCAAGCTCAACTCTTTGCTAACAGGAGGCAATTGCCGTGGCATGCAGCGCAGGGAGCACAGGGTACCTCCTCTCCCTAATTGCTTCATCTGTCTTCTGCCTCCAAGAACCTCAGGTGTATAGTATCTTACTTCTCTTGCAGTAGCAAGTACAGGCAAAGTGCCCAGTGAAATCTTGACTGCGCACACAGAAAGTTTAATTCAGAAACAGATCAATCATGGAACTTGAAAATAGCTGCCAATAGGAACTGGGGAAACAGGCTCCTATTTTGAAGCCGCCTTCTTTGCTTTCCCTTTCAGGTGGACAAGTCTGTGTAATGGTTAAAGGTGGGGCTTTATAAACAAACAGATGGGTTCAGAATCCCACCCCTTTACTCTCTCAGTGAGCTTGGACAAGTCCTTTATTTCTTGAATTTGATACATTTCTAGCAAATGTACATAATAATAAATGACATTGCATACACAAACTTTTATGAAATAGTTTGTGAAGATCCTGACACCTTCTTGTATCCAATAACTGGAAACAATGTCAGTGTTTCCCCCGATTCCCCGCTGCTCCATTTCTTTAGCTGTGTTTCCCACTTGGACAAGCCCAGCTGAGTATGGTTCAGGAGCAGGAAAAGCCCACTCCCCTCGGGATGAGAAACTACGTAACAAAAACCCCAGCTTCTCAATGGCCCCATTTTCAGGAGCTACTGAGAAAAAGAAAACCAGAGCGGAGCTGTTGGCACACCAGCAAACCACGCATGCGTGTGCGTGGCTCAAATGCACCCGGGCACTTCCCAGGAGCCAGACAACCACGGCTTGGCGCTGAGTCCCTCACCCCATCTCTGCGTGTTTGCAAAAATGTTTTGTTTAGCAGTGAATTCCTCCTGGAGGAGTAAGTTCGCTCTGCACTGAGGGACAAGCACCCTCTTCCCACGTCTAGTGAGGCTCTCCTGCCTCTGTCCTGGTCACTTACGAAGAGGCAACTGGGGGCGGGAGGGGAGGCAGTGAGGGTGGCTGAGGTTTTCCATTTCCTGGATCCCCTTTGATGACACCAGCAGGGAGAGCAAACAACTCCTGGCATTTTCAAATAGCCGTGAGGGGATAATTGTAGGAAGTTAATTACTAGATAGGGATACTCGGGCGGCGCTCACCAAACCTTTGTCCTTGAGGCGCTGGCTGTCTGCTTCATGCACTGGGCCGTGCTAAATCTGGGGGCCCTGGGAGGAGGAGGGCTGCACCCCCAGCCAGAGCCTGGGGTGCTGCTGCTGTGTGGTCTGTGGGTGGAGCCCGGGCAGGCTCAAGGGACAGGCTGAGCTCCCCAAGAGACTGCCTAAAACTCTTCCTTGGCCTTTCTCTTGAATTTAACACTTTGACTATCAAATAGACTTTTTTCTATAAACAGTACTGTTGGGTTTTCAGTTTTACTTTAAGCCTTATCTGCTAACACTGAGCTGGACGTTGAGGGAGAATTTCCAGTTTGTGTCCGGGCGGCCTTTCACCTGAGGAGGTCAGGGGCTCTGAGCAGGACCCATCGCCTCACCCCTGACTGGGGATCGTCACAGGATTCATGAGCACCAAGTAGTTAAGGAAGTGGCCGCCTGGGAATCCTGTGAGGATGTGGAGAAGCACAAGACTGGTGACTCCCACCACACAACAAATTCCTGAGATGATCAACTTATCAAGAGCAGAGCTTTGCTTGGCTCATAGGTCTGAAGGTCCCAATCCAGGCCCAGGCAGACCCGTTGCTTTTGGGGCTGTGGAGGGCTGCACATCATTACAGGACCACGCAGCAGAGAAGAGCTTCTCAGCTCACAGCCAGGAAGCAAGATGGAAGGAAACCAGGGACCCACATTCCCCTCTGCTGCACCTGCAGTGACTCGAAGTTCTCCCACCAAGCCACACTGTGTCCCTCCACCTCCCAGTGCTGCAGGGCCACCCTGGAGCCCAAGCCTTAATACATGGGCCTGTGGGGACATTCAAGATCCAAACTACAGGAGCAAAGGGAGCAGTGAGGGCGCAGCTCCAGACAAGGCCCCACCTGGGGCCCAGGAACCTCACGGACCACCAGGAACAAGGGCCCTGCACCAGTGAGCTCCTGGCCAAGTGCTAAGGTTTGTACCTCAAATGTTCCCCAAAGACATTGTATGGAAATTTCGTCGCCATCTGATGGCGCTATGGGAAAGCAGAGGAAATTTAGGAGGTGGGGGCTTGGAGGAAGTTAGGTCTTGGGGGCATGCCCCGAGAAGGGATGTTAAAATCCCCAACCACTGCCCCAGCGCCTTCCCATCATGCTCTCTGCTTCCTGACCACAGTGGAGTGAGCAGCTCTAAATAACCATGGACTGAAACCACTGAAACCACAAGCCAGAGGAAATTTTTTATCTCTTTTAGTTAATGATCTCAGGTATTTTGTCCTAGCAACAGAAAGCTGACTAACAAAGCAGGTATGCCCTGGGAGGAAGTGAATTCCCAAATGTCCTCAGCTCTCTGAACAGGAGAGTGAAGACTATTCAGGATCCCACTGTTCATCTAAGCTGTTTCAGGGACTGTAGAAATAAAAGAACAAGGATGTGGAAGACGGATACACTAAAGCAGGACTGCTGGGTTTACCAAGTGATCTTACAGAACACCTGTGGGATGGGATAGATCTATAGATAAAGAGTGTTTGTGCTGAGCTGACATCTATATTTACCTCCCTTCCTTATCGTATCTGGCAGCCCCAACAGGCAGAGTTCAGCAAGGCTGAGCCATCGGATTGCGCTGCCACTGTGTACTTAAGACAATGCCAAATGTATCCGTCAGATTTCCATCTCTGCGACAAAACACCTGAGACGACCAGCCGAAAAGGAGGCAGGATCATCTTGGGTCATGGTTTCAGAGCTTTCCACGGTCACTTGGCTGCATCACTGTAGGTCCAGGGTGGCGCCGTACATCACGGCGGGAGCATTCGGCACAGTGAAACCTCTCACCTCAGGCCTACTGGGGAGCAAACAAGAGCAAGAGGAAGGGGTCGGGGTCCCACTGTCCCCTTCAGCGCACACAGCCAGGATCTCAGTCTCTCCACTGTGCGCTGCCTCCTACAGCCTCCCCTCTCCCTCAGCACAAGGCTGGGGACCTTTAATGTCCTGGGCAACATTAAAATGCAAATCATAAGAGCAAGCACCCAGGATGTGTGCATGGAGGGACCCATCTCCTACTAAAACTGTGTGGTGAAGAAGAGCTAGCTCAAGACAGCCTGTGCTGACCAATTTTGTGCCTGGAGACCTTTGCTTCCCTCCAGTGTGCATCGTTCTGACAGGAAGGGCAAGCCTAACCCACTGCCACATCTAGCCTTCTTGGGTAACTGGGGCTGCTGTGTGGTCTACTTCAGGCCAGAAATGCTGAATTCCTTCCAAGGGTTTCTGCAAATCTACCTGTGGGAGGTCCCAGGCATCCCCCTCAGTGCAAGCAAGTCAGAAGGCCTGGGGGACAGACGCCCTGTCTATCCGGGCCCTGAGTATCCCCTCCGGAGCAACGAGAAGGTGAACATTTCCTGCAGGTTAAAAGTGGAGCTCCTCATTTGATAATGGGGCTCTTGCAGTCACTGCCTTTACATAAAATTTGAATGGAATTATGTTGAAATCGATAATTAAAGAAAGAGAATCATGACTCCTTTTATTGAGTTGAGTGGAATTTTGTTACAAGGGTCTCTAGCTTCCTGGTCTTTATCTCTGATGTCTTTCCCTTTTGGAGGCTTTTGCCCATGGATAGGGGTTATCTGCCTTAGAACCATCAAAATTTCCCTCGGGTCTCCTATTTCAACATGAATTTTGTCTGGTATGAAGAGACCCTTCTTCCAGACTTAAAATGTAGGGACCTTGTATTAGAATTAAACAGGCAAGCAGCTGCTTATTCCAATTGTTCTGCCAAAGACACCGAATCTAGCCAGTGTACATCAAAGGGACTCAGAGTACTCAGATGAAAAAGGAAAAAAATACCAAACAGACTAGCTGTTTTCATTTAATTCTTTATTTCAAAATAATACAAGAAGTTGCAAAAATAGCACAGAGAGGTCCTATACATCCTCCACCCAGTTTTCGCCAGAGATGACATCTTACATAGCGAAAAAGCCAGCCGGGAGCAGGGCTTCTCCTTACAGCTGGGCGGGGCGGGGCGGGGCCTGGCCTCTACTCCCACTGCAGAGCCCGTGCAGAGTGGGAGTGGGCCCCCGCTTCCTGCAGTCTAGAGGGGTTTTATGTAAAAGATACTCTTGGAAAGCTCTCCATCTGGCCTGGTGGACCCCCTTTCTGGCCCCTTGAGCAGATAGAGCAGGTCTTTCTTGTCTCTGGTTAGTGGTGTGTCCGACTTCAAAATGAGAAGGAGAGTGACCCAAGGGTGACCAGGGAGCCCCAGGGACCTGTCTGTCACACCCATGGGGAAGAGGAGGGGCAAGGAAGGGCCTCAGCTGACAGTGGCTGTGGGAGTTTGACTTGCCAAGAATACCTTTCCCCTATTTATTTCATTCTAACTTAAAGACCATTATATAATTTTGCAAAACAAAAGGGAAGAAAGATACAAAGGAAGAAAGAGAGAGAGAGAGAGAGAGAGAGAGAGAGAGAGAGAGAGAGAGAGAGGAGAAAGTGCCAAAGGGTGCTGATGTGCTGGCTCACATCTTTCATCTATAATCCCAGTCTGTCGGAAGCTGAAGCCGAGAGCAATGCCAAATTGGAGCCCGACCTGGCAGCCTAGCAACTGGGAGAGGCTCACTTCCAAATGAAAAACTGAAAGGGCTGGGAATGTGGCACAGTGTAAGGATCTTGAGTTCAATCCCTAGTACTGGAAGAAAAAAAATAAACCAAAGGCGCTGAACACGTGACAATCCTTGGTCCCAGGGTCACTTTTTCTCTCCATCTTCTCTCCACCTTCCTGTGTCTTGCATTTGCTGTGCACATACTGTCCAGGGATGGGAGTGTGGCTGCTCTTAGAGGTAAACAGAGAGAGCAGCACGTCTACACCAATCTGCTCCAGAAATGGCATTTCCCAGAGTGGCTTTTTCTGCCTAGATGTTTAATTCCTCCAAGAAGCCAAATCATTCTTTTTTAAAAAATGCATTCCCTCAAGTTGAATATAGCACCTTAACTACAGTAGCAAATATCCCCTTTTTGTTCCATGATGAAGACATCTCTGGAGACACATGGGGTCCTCAGCGTGCGTCCCGACACACTACCCCTCCCCCCAGCCCGTGACACTGATATTTAGTCTGAGAGTGTCAAGGATACTCCTCTAGACAGAAGTGGGACCATAAACACAGGGAGAACCAATGAAATGGAAGCTCCAGCCAGGCTCACTCTGGTTGTCATGGTGATGGCAGAGGAAGGCAGAATGCTTGTGAATGTTTGAATCTTTTAGAAAACTTGTCCAAGGGTCCAGCCTCTCATTTTCCTCCTGCCCTTGAGTCACAGGCAGATTTTCACAGTAGGTAGGACCAGGACGAGGTCCTATAGGAACCTATTGTAGTGATAGTTTCTACCAAATGCTGGTGATTCCTGTAAGTTCCTTTGAAATGAGTAAATCTGTTCAACCTACATAGCAATTAAAAAATAAACAAGTCTCCAATGTGATGATCGACTCAGATGAAGATCATCAAATGCTAAAGCCTTTTGTGGAATGGTTGCTGGGAAATGCAATATTTACAAGGTGCCAGAGTCTCTGCAGAGAAGACTCACTGGATGCAAAAGACAGGCATCTTTATGATGGAGAATCTGCCAACTCTGCCTGGGACGAGCAGATGTTAGATCCTTCCAGGTGGATAAGACGTGAAGCTCTAGGAGGTTTTCTTTCCAAAAATGTTTGCTCTGAGTCTAAGAAGTCATCTAGACTCAACTTCAATTCACAGAAAGAGAGAAACATATTAAATACTCAACAAGGAAAAAATCTACAATTATAGAATGCCAGACACTTTGCCAGAAAACAAGCCCAGACTTTTCAAGAAATAAAAATCATAGAAGGGAAAAATGGACTATTACAGACCTTAAAATATACTTAATGTGATGAGTCAACTTTGAATGTGTCTTGATTGGAGGAAAAACGCTCATTTGTTTTGAAGACAATAAGTAAAATTCAGTATGTTCTACAAATTAGATAGGAAGTATCATTAATTTTTCAGGTATAATAATGGCCCTGTACTTAGGTAAGATCATGTCTTAATTCTTTAGGGTTCAAGAAACAGGATGTCTTAAATTCAAATGCTTTACATATAAAATATGGCAAAAATATTAATAATTATTTGATCCACTTGGAAAAGGTTCAGCAAATGCTGGCCCATGGATCAGTTCTGGCCAGTTGTCTACTGTTATCCACGGAAAAAGAATGGAATTATATTGTGAGAAAATAAAAAGTCAATAAAAAATTTAAAATACAAATGAGAAGGGTTTTCACATATCAAGTTGGAAAATATATTAAAGTTTGAAAACTGGTTATAATAAGAGATTAAGGAAGTTGATATTTTGGTAGCAGTGGTAGGAGAGGAATTTGTACATTGCTTTTGTGAGGCAGGCAGCAGAACCACTGAGGTAAATCCCCGGCCCACTGTACATTACTTTTGAAGAACAATTTTTCAAGAGTTATTAAAAATTTAAGGAACACAGTCTTAGACACACAAAAATTTCTTTTCAGAAAATTAGCTCATTTCCATAAATCTAAGCAATGATGCACAAGAATGTCCGTTTAATGTGTATAGATATGAAAATGTTTTGCATCCATTAAAATGTTAAAAACCCACAAGAGGCTGTTAACTGTAGCTACAGCTGGAGGTAGGGATGGGACAGGAAGATGTTTACTTTTTAAATTTATACTCTTCTCTAATGTGTGATTTCTTTCAAACTTTTGCCACATGATTGTACTTCTATAATTAAAAACCTATGCATGCAAATTAATATGCAGGGGAATAGGCAGAATGAGCTGTCAGCATTTGGGAAATTGGAGGATTCCAAATTCTAAGTTAGAAGGCGCTTTTGGAGAACCGTAGTCCAGTAATTTGCATTGTACCATCTGTCTTTGGCTCACCACCAAGGGGAATGGGGTGCCTAAAATAGTGCCTCTGTTTAATAAGTGTAATTTCATCACCTAAAGCTATGTTCTTTCTGTCACTGTGTCAGCATAACAGTTTCCTCTGCCATGTTCTGAAGCCGGCGGCCTCCACAATGGGTATTATAATGTCATACTTTACTATCCACCCTATTTCAGCTGTTTATAACTTTGGGAAAGAAAAAAACCTGTTGTGTATTCGTCTTCTGCATTTGTTTGGATACAGTGCCTACTGAAGTGTGCTCAGACAAGATGGCAGAAACTGTTCAGATAGTTTGGGGTCTGTGTCCCTCCCACGTGGCCTCAGTTTAGGGCTTCGTGTGCTCAGAGTATCTTAAGAGACTTCAACTGGTCTCTCAAAGTCTTCCATGCCAAAAAGGCCTCAAATATGTCATCTGCACTGCACCCAGGGGGAGCGCATTCTAGCCATGCTACTGCCTAAACTTCTTCCGGGTCTCCCACTCCTGCCAGACAAGATCCTATCTCCCTGGAGTAACTTGTCCCTGTCTTCTCCAGCCTCTTGCCTGGTGATCACACACCCCATAATTTATGCCCCAGCCATATAGAACTTTCCGGCCACAGCATACCCTAAGACTAATGTTTTCCATCACTATAACAACATACCTGAAGCTGGGGATTATGAAGAAGAGAGGGGTTTTGGTCACAGTTTTAGAGGTTTGAGGGGTGGCACTGGCACTACCTCAAATTTGGGAAAGACACCTGGCCGATGGTGTTACAGTGGGGTGCATGCGAGGGGAGAGCTCCCATGGCAAGACAGGAAGCCAGGGAAGACAGGCTCAGGCTCTCAGGGAGCCACGGGGGTCCACACGAATTTCTTGGTTTCTTCTGAGGGCAGAGTCCTCCATGACCCACTCATCTTCTGCTGGGCTCCTCTCTTCTTACAGGTCCTGCACCTCCTGACCTTGTCATCCTGAGAACCAGCCTTCCGCACATGCACCTCCAAAGTGAGCAGCGTGGGACCCTTCATTTCCACCTCGCTCCCTTGGGCTTCTACTGCTCTTCAAAGATGTCTTTCTATACTGCTGAACTCAGAGGCCTGTGAGCAGTTTACTCTGTGGCCTGCCCTGTCGTCTGTCTCCTACAAGGGCTGCTGGCGTCATCTCACCGTGTGCTGCCTCCCGCAGCTGCGCCAGCTTGAAGAGCAGGTATGTGAGGAACAGGAAGAGTTTTCTCAAACTGCTCGGCTGGCTGAATAGCTCCTTAGACCGCCTCCAACGGTAGGGCCCTCACTTCTCTGTGTGGACTTTCAGCTTGCCTGGAATCTGTAAACTGTGGTCTCCATCAGGAGAAACACAGGGAGCCATGGATGAGCTGAATTTTTTTTCTCACACATTGCACTATTTAGAGCATGCTGGAAATATAAACAAGTTGGACTTTGGGCCAAAGTCATATTTTGCCAAAAGACAGTTCCACTGGTATTTTTGGTCAATACACAATTCATCACTCTTCACAGCTGTTGCTATAAAAACTATGGGGGGTTTTCTCGCCTTCCAGGTATGCCTCCCTGCTTTATTTTTGTGACTTCTGCTGGTGATACTTTGCAGAGTGGAGCTAAGAGCTGTCTCAGGGGAGACGTCAATAGTGGGCATTAGGGACATCTCACCCAGCCGCCAAAGTGTGGACAAGTATGTCAAGCCTTGCCAGCGCCTTGCTGGATCACGGTGTGTGCGGCACAAGACAGTCCAGGGTCTCCGTGCAGATGGGGATGGCAAGGGAATAAAGGGGAATCCAAGTGAGCAGAGGACTGAGGAAGTGGCAGGGCTAAGTTTGTGTCTTCGGATACTGGGGCAGCCAGATCAGAGATGTCAGGGCCCGTGCGCCAGAGAAGCCAGCCTGTGGAGCCAGGCGTTGCCAGGTTGTGTGGACTCAGGAGTGCCTGGGACTTAGGGAAATTAAGAACTTGCTCACGAATTCTGCAAACCCGTGCAGCAGCCGGCCTTAAACTCCAGGCTCAAATCAACGTCAGCATCTGTGTCCCTCACCTGAGTGCTCAGATAATTTCAGAAAGGAGCAGAGGAGAAGGCCAGGGAGGTGCTGGCACACTGCAGAGGACTGGAGTGTGATCAGCTCAGAGGTGCACCCTTTCTCTCAAACCAAGATTCAGCCGCTCTTCCGGAAGTACTGCTCCTCCTGTTCCTGCCGGGAAGAGAGGGTGTGGGAGGCGTGAGGCCACTGCCCACACCCATCACGCCATCGCTGCCATCTGCAGCCGCGCGGCCCCGGGACCCGCCCCCCGCCACTCCCGCCCGGGCTGGCTCAGTGTCCCCTCCGCTCTGTGGAGGTCCGGTGCGTCTCCCTGCAGTTCTCCCGGGAGGTTCACAGCAGCTTCTGCTCCGGGCAAGGACAGTGCCTTCGCCTGTCCTGGAGACGGACCAGGACTGTCCAAGACCTCACCGTGGGGAGACCTTTAGGCCGAGCCTCAGAACGAATGGGGCACACGGCACTCTCTCTCATTTAACAGAGGAATGTTGCACGGAGCTGAGAGCAACAGAAATCACAGGTCCAAGTGGAAGTCAGGAGTCATGGTTTCCTTGACACGGTGAGCGCCGTAGGTAATGAAGTTTTTCTGAGTCTTCTAAGTAAAAAGAAGACCTCTTTGATGTGACTGGATTTTCTCCCTCAGTGACCGGTACTTGTGTGTCTTCAAAGCCTGCCTGTGGTATGCAGTCTGCGGTGCGGCTCAGGATTCTGAACACTGGAGCGGCAAAGTTCTCAGAGGCCACTGCTCGCCCTGTGCCCGGCGCATCTTCATTTGCAGTGAGAGCAGCTGTTGGCAGCAGCTGTCAGACTCTGTCCTGCTTCTGGTGCTTTTTACCAGCGGCTCCTGACACTGCCAAGGGCCCTTCTAACTCGCAAAGGGCTTTGCCATGTATGGGCTTCTGTTTAATCATCAGAAGTACCTGTTGGAGTCAATGTTGAGGTGCACCTTTCACCACTGGGCGAGGGCAGCTCCAGGCTTCTGGGGAACCTGGCCAAGAGCATGGTCAGTGAATAGATGGGGAGGTGCTCAGAGCTTCCTCCTGCCCCTGGGCCAGTGGGGAGGGTTAGGGTACGGGTTAGGGTTAACTCAGCACAGCATAGAAAGTGCTGGCTGGGAGTACAGGGTGTCACGTGGGAAGGAGGCTTTTCCCGAGCTGGGGGGACCCCACATTCCAACTTGCACCCTGGAGAATCAGTCCCAGTGTACAAGTATCTTTTATGGGCACATAAACACTCATATTTACTTATACAAAAGTGGAGAAGAGGACTTAAAAGCACCTTATTAATGAAAATAAAACATGCTGTAATTACCAGGCTCCTCAGGCAGCCTTGGTGGCCTTAGCAGCCTGCCCAGGCTGGGAAGCGATCACCTTACTTTGCTACTGACCGCACTGTCCCATGGCTTTCTCCCTCTGCTGTGATTATCTGTCTGCATGCGGAGGCCTCGCAGACAGTGTGTGTCTGTCTGGGGGAAGGGCAGTGCATATGGGCGAGAACCTGGAGTTTTTCTCTTACTCATGTGCACTCCCAGCTCGCAGTATGATTCAGCCCTAAGTTAGATGTAAGTCAGTTTCCTCACCTCCAATTCTGCCCCCGAAGAGTTGAATACATTAGCCATGGTATAGCCTTTAAAGATAACGTGTCACCTCATTTCTCCTCCTCATCTGCCCCCTGACTCCTCGTGGGGCATGAGTATGCTGAAGATGTGCTGGTACATAGCAGAGCAGCAGTCCGTGCTGAGGTGCCTGAAGGACAAGCACGCATGAGAGACCCCAGCTCCTTCCCCTGAGAACAGCAGCACGAAGAAAGGAAAAGGGCGGGTGGAGGTGAACAGGAAGCCTGGGCTTGTGGCAAGTGGGGCGTGCTGGGCTCTGAGCAGGAACATCTTCTCATTGTACCCTGGAAGCCATAGTGCGAGGTCAGGACTCCTGAGCAAGGGCTGGCTGTCTCCTCGGCACGTGCACTGAAGGGGAGAAGCATCCCCTGTCTTGACGCCAAAGCACTGCACCTTATTGCTAAAGTTTGTTCCTAAAGCTTCGTGTGTAGGACACGCAGTCTTTGGCTGCTGGTGTCAGGAGGTGGTGGAACCCTTCTTTAACAAGTGAGACCTAGGAAAAGGTAATTAGGTCAGGGCTCTCCACCCTCAGGAGGGATTAATGTTCATCTTTCGGGACTACGTTAGGTCTCCAGGGACTGCGTTGGTTCTCCGGAGAGCAGGTTGTGATAAAGTAAGGTTTGGACTCTCACACCTTATGAGACAATGCGAGGCCCAGACCGGCTATGGTCACCCGAGCTCAGACTTTCTGACCCCCAAAGCTGTGAGCCAAAATAATCCTTTTTCTTTACAATTTGTTCAGCTTCACCTATGTTGCTATAGCAACAGAAAATAGACCAATATATTTACCTATGAGGTAAATTTGGTAAGCAAAGTTGTCTGTTTGTGTGTTTAAAAATCCATAAGGGCCCAGAACAGGGTAAAGAAAACAAGACTTAGACTGGCCAAAGAGGGAAAAGAAACAGACCTGGAGATGGTAGCTAAGAGGGCACTTGGGGTGCTAACAGCAAGGTAAAATTGCCTCCCCACCCAAGTGGCCTGAGCCTCAGTTCAGCTGAACGGACTTCGGGCCACACTGGCCCCACAATAAGGAAGACAGTACCCAGGGGTGGGGGGACCTGCTCCCGGAAGGAGGGGCTTTCTGAGCTTCCAAGGGATCCCCAAGAGTCGAGAGCAGAGTCCAGGACTGGCTCTGTGTTCAGTTCCGCTCAGAGTTAGAATCCACATTTAAAATCAGCCTAGGCCACATGCAATCTAGAGTCTGTCTTTTCATATTAGTTCCACTTCCCACTGGCCAGAAACGCTAAGAGCCACTACTTTGGATGGGACGGACTGGCAGGGCCACCTGGACCCAGGCATCACTGCCTCTGCATCCCCAGGACACAGGTACCTGACAGTCATCAATTTTCCACTTTCACTGAGATGTTCTCCAGGTTAGAGCTATTTCCCTGCATGTGTGTCCATCAAGAACAACATAATGAGATTTCTAAGTGTAAGTGAAGAATGCATCGCAAAACAATGCATTCTGAGAAATGCCATGGGGTAATTTTGCCTGACACGAACATCACAGAGAGCATTTACACAAAATAAAAAGTGATATGGCAGGTGACCTGCTTTTACGGGCCCACTGCCCTGTGCAGCCTGTCAACCAAAATGTCATTGTGTGGCACGTGACTGTATCTCTAAATTTAATGCAAAGACCATGTCCACTTCATTCCTTTATTTTATTTGCCTGCTTCTGTGAGCTACTCAGAATTTTGGGCTTTAAGCCATTTTGCATAGGAAGCAGCTGGCGGATGTAGGAATAATTAGCCCGGAAAAGAAAAGATTCAGGTATTACTGGAAAGGGTGTTGTGACTAATGTGTATAAACTTGTCACAGGGGAGAGATACTAACCTGCAGGGCTGCATAAATAGCCACCAGTTGCAAAATACCTACCTAAGAAATAAAAATACAGAAAGCAAAAAATAGCGAACCTGAGGTTCAATTTTAAGAAAAATAATTTAGAAGATTGAAAAAAATATTCCATGGAAACACTAAACAAATTAAAGTGCAACTATTTTAATATCTGAAAAAAGATTTTATGGCAAAACACTATTATGTTTAAAAGTGACATTGTGTAAAAAGAAAAGATCTAATGTGTTAGGGAAATGACCATTTCTAGATTTAAAGGCTCCTTATAATAACAGTTTCATGATAAATAAAGATTCAAAACATTATAAGAAAAAAATCTTCAAATCTGCAGTAATAGAAGACTTTATTATGCCATTCTGTAAGAGATAAAACAAACACACACAACATAAAAGATTTGAAAAATATTGGGATGTAACTTAATTGACATGTATGGAGCACTGTGCTCAATAATTAAAATGTTCAAATGCTTTCCATGCACTCATGGAATATTTAACAGAATTAACTGTTCTGAATCTGAGCTCTTTATTAATTTCTTGAAACTGAAATCACATAGAAAAGATTTCCTGATGATAATGCAATTGAGCTAAAAATCAATTATATATATATTTTTTCTACAAAATAGACATATGGAAGTAAAACTATTTCTCTAAGTGAATATATAGATGAAAGAAGACATCTCAGTGGAATCTAGAAAACAATTTACATCAAAATACAGGGATGAATTTATGAAAAAGAATAGCTGAAAAAGAATGCAGTCATTACAAGAAATTTCAGAAGAGCAAATTTAGCAAACTGCCCTTACCCTCAAAGGAGAAGAAAGACAGTACTAAGGATAAATGCAGACATGATTCAATTTGAAAGCAAGTATAGGACAGAAAAGATCAAACTAAAATTTTTGTTCTTAGGCAGGCTAAAAAATCAATAAATCCTAAGTGAGACTGATCAAAAAATACCAGAAGGAATTAAAGAAAGCATTTCAAAGATCATGATTTTTGAAATGAGGGCATCACAAGAACATTACAAATATCAAAGGGGGAAATTATATAATGCTAATGCTAGTATGTTTGAAAATTTAAATGAAACGGACAAACATTAGAAAAATATACTTAACAATAGCAGATGTGAAATCCTATAACTATTAAAGAAATTGAAACTGTAATTATAAATCTTCCCACAAAGAAAACTCCTGGCCCAGATGGTTTTATCAGTTAATTCTGCCACAAATGTAAGGAATTTAATTTTATCTTGTTTAAAAAAGTAGACTTACTACCCTACAACCTGTTTTCCTATAAAGCCAGAATAACGTTCATTCCAAAATCTGACAAAAAAAGAAAAATTGCACAAAGGAAAATTACAGGTCCAAATATCTCATGAATTTGCTGCAAAAAAAATTAAACAAAATAATAGTAGATAAAATCTGCCACCATCCACAACACATATATTTATTCCAGGACTTCAAGGTTGCTTTAAGCAAAGTGATCAATTTAAAAGAGCACTCATTTTGATTTAGCACGTTAACAAAATGAAAGAAAATGTATATGATTATTTCAGTAGTTGAAGAAAACTATAATAAAATCCCCTTGGCCTGGGTGCATACCAGCAGCAGAGTATTTGCCTAGCATGTATGATTCCCAGGGTTCAATCCCCAGCAAAGAGGTGGGGAAATCTAACATCCAATGTGATAAAACCATTGTAGCACACAGAAAGGTTCTATCAGTGTGTGACTGCCCCAAACCATAAAGGACCTACAGACTCTTCAATGAGAGATTGAGTCCATAAATGGTGGGTATGAACACAGGAGACTGTCACCACAGCAAAAATGAATGGAACAGTGACCCACGACCTGGGTGAAAATCATAAGTGTACTGATTGATTGAAAGGAGCAACACATCAAATAGTTCAGATTAGGCAATTTGCTTTCAGTAAAGTTCAAAATCAGGAAAAACTTAACTACTGTGAGGATTCAGAATAGAGGTCACTGTGGGGAGAAGGGAAAACTAATGTCTCCCAGAGGGTGGAAGGGAGGACTTGGGTATGCTGTCAAGGGTCCTGACCTTAGTGACTTGCTTGGTAATACTTAATTGAACTAATCATTTTTGTTTTTACACTTTATTGTAAGTATACCTCACTTCACACTTGAAAAGTTACAGTTGTGAAGAGAGAGAAACTAGCATGTGGTTCTGCAGCTCCTATACACTCAAATTTTTTTAGGCACTTCCCACATTCCTCCTTTAGTCCTTTCCATGTAATTATTGCTAATTTTTCAAGTAATACCAAGTTTTAATGAGGTTACATGTGTTATGTGTCACATATAAAAGCAAAGCTGAAGGTAAATGCAATTTATTTTCCAGTACACGCTGCTGGACATTAACAATCAACCTAATCCTATTCTTATTCTATTTCCCTGAGCCTTGTGATTTTGAAAGATGACTCTTTAAACAGTTAGGTATGCATGATAAAACTTTGTAGGCCATGTTGATATTTACATCTATATATTTTTTTTAAAAGTTCAGGTTATTTGAAAGGCCTACCTAGTTTAAAGCATTGGAGTGGAGATGTTAAGAAGACCAATATTCAAAGTAGTTTTCCCTTTGCCATCAAGTGGTAAGTTCATGGAATCATTCGGAAATTTGAACTATTATTTCTCTGTCCATAGCATACAGATGGATTTCAGAAAATCCCTGACATTCACTGCCTTCCAGTGTCTTCCTTTCCAAAAAGGAAAACCACACAGCCCCTCCCACTTCACAGCACTTCCGGGAGAAGATGGTAGATTGTGGGTGGAGTGAGACTTTACTAAAAGAATTAGGTCCTGCAGGGATGGAAGCAACCCCAGAATTGGAGGCATCGCATTTTGCAAAGATCCACACCTTTCTCATGTTCTGTGCAAAAGCAATCATCCTCAAGTAGAAATCTGTACTGGTTTGAAAGATAAATGACTGTGATAGAGGAAAGGAAATGAAAGTGTCTTTCTCCTTCCATCTTCCAAATGAGAAAATGTGTTTCTATGTCTTCATCTAAAAGCAAGTAAATCAACAGTTTGAATGTGTCATATGATTCTCACAGGAGAGAAGAGAGATAATAATCTAAAACTGTTTCTGAATTGAGGTTAAGTGAAACCAAAGCACAGAGCATGAAGAGGAGCCAAAGCTATCCACGTGCATCCTTGAAGATGAAATTCCATGCCAAGCACCTTGTGAGCATCTTTGGTTGTGTGGCTCATTACTTCTCACCACAGAGAGGAAGGTATTGCTCACCTCATTCCAGAGAAGAGGAAACTGGGATTTCGATATGGAGCAACTTGTCCAAGAACAGATCACAGATAAATGGTACACTCAAGATTTGAACTCAGAACCCTGTTTCAGACTTGTACGGTATCATACAGAATTTTTAAACATCAGTAATCATGTACGTAAACAGATCCACAGCATCATCTTTCAGCCTTTTGGCTAAGATCAAATACAGATTCAGAGAAAGTAAATTAGTTTCACAAGTTCATTCAAGTAAATTCATCTGACATGGTTTGTATCTAGCTGCCCCCTCAAAGCCTCATGTGGTCAGAGGTGGCTGAATCTAGAGTGTGTGATGCTGGGATTAAGTGTGTGATTAAGAGTGTATGGTACTAAATTAGTACACTGATTGATTTGGCAGAGTTCTGGGAGTGGATAATGGGAAGGCCCATCCTGGGTGTGGGTGGCTCCATCCAAAGGGCAGGTAGCCTGGAAGACACAAAAGGGAGAGGCAGGGTGGTGCTGTTGCGGCTGCTGCTGCTGCTTTGCTACTGTGATGTTTTACTGCTTTCTGCCTGCCTGCCATGCCATGGACTGTTTCTCCTCTGCAATGCCCCTCTGCCATGCCACCCTGCCTTGGAGCTGGCTAATTTTGGACTGAAACCTCTACAAACTGTGAGCTAAATAAACCTTTCCTCCTTTACCTTTGGGTGTTGAGTATTTTGTCTCAGCAATGAGAAAAGTAACTAAGACATACATCCATATTAATTCAAAAACCCTTCCTCTGATGTGGAATGTTCTCTGCTAGGTAATCATAAGTACGTATCTAAAAACAACAAATGAAGGAGGTGTCCAAGGAATCTATAGTTCTCTCCTCAACTTCCTCTGGACTGCTTATTATTGATATTTAACATGTGGAAGAGTCAGAAATATTTGTTGACTTATCCTTAGCAATTCTTACAGCAGATATGAGTTAAAATTTGAGCCTGGATAAATCATCTGATGACAGAGGATCAGTGCAATTAATTCAGAGTCTCAAAAATCAATTAAAATGCAAAACCTCTGAGACTGAATTTCTGTTGTGTAAGAGAATGAGACTCCAGCTTGTCATCGACACTACCCCCACCCGGGCCTGGAAGTCCTACCCAGATTTAACACAGGATTCACAGCATTCCCATGTCCAGGCCAACTTTCCATTGGAAAGTTGTTCTGTATGCTAAGATCTTATTTAGCTCCAAAAAAAGGTCACTAAAAATAACTTCACACATTTATTATAGACTTCCTTTTCAAGAAAATGTTAAAAAAAAAAACCTCATTCTGGGAGAATCTCTAAAAATTACTGAACATTCGTTAACATTTTCATTAATCTTTTTTTAAAAAGAGATGCAATTAAGAAATAAAACTAACACTTTAGGAAAAATAGATTGTGATCATTCTCTCTGTGCAGGAAACTCTTTCTTGTCTAGAATGACTGTGGAATTCTCTTTACTTTCTTCGATCACTGTTGGCAACTAATAGCAGATGCACATTTAATTCTTTACATGCAGTGGAGTTTATAGCTGCATGTTAGGCCAAATTAATCCTGGTTTTGCACTGATTTTTGTGAAGTACTGTGAGCTAAACATGACTTATGGAATGCATGAATGTTTGAGTTAAGACCATGGACAACGCCAAGCCTCATGTGATCTGTATTCCACCAACAGTGTTCATGAACAATGAACACAGAAAATTCCACAAATAACCTTAACAGTCATGTTGTTTTCTGGCTACATGATCCAGCTAAGTGGTGTCTCAGAGGCCATAAGCCAATTTAACAAAATGAGATAAACTAATGCTCGTGCTAAAGATGGTGAGTTCCCAGGAGGCCTGGGAAAGAGCTGCCCTGCAGAGGAGAAAACAGCTGCCTTCTCTGCAGAAATCTGAAAGGGAACCTCACAAACTTTCTCTGGCTGAGCTTTGTAAGAGTTCTTTTGATCTTGTGTTGCCTCAGTCTCCATTTTGAATACAAATTGGACCTCCTTATACCAGAGGCAGGGCCCAGTCAACTTTGATGATTTCCAGCTCTTCATCTCCTCCCAGCTCCACACAGTGGTGCATCCAGAAACTGCCCTTCATAACCGTCTTCTGGTGACCAGCTCCCCGTGACCCAGCTGGACACAGCCTGCTTGACTGGCCCTGTAGACTCCCACACCATGGAGATGACCACCTCTAAGTCACAGCATGACCTCCTGGAAGCAGTGCCTGCTTTCTTTAAGCCCACCAGTTAGCAACCCCATGGGAATCTGTTTGGACGTCTCGTTGGGTGCAAATAAATGTGTACATGGGTCCCTCTCTCTGTTCTCTGTGTGTTCCCTGACCTCCATGTATGCACGCCTATATCTACTGTCATTTAGGATCAAGTTTGTTGGGATGTGCTGCTTGCCCATTGTAAGGTGTTTGTCAGCACTCCTGGCCTCCACCTACTCAGTGCCAGTTGGATGTCTCCCCATTTTGTGACAACTAAAGGACTCTTCAGATGGTGCCAGATGTCCCCCTGGGAGATAAAATCACCATGGTTGATCATGTACTCTGCACCAGCACAGTCACCAGCCCTGAAGACTCAAATATAGCATATGCAAGAGGACTTGAGCAAATGCACACATGTTTTGAGTGTGTTCTGATAGGGCCAAGTGCAGAGGGCCAACGAGAGTGAAGGTTACAGCAGCGGAACCCATGGAGGAGGCAAGAGGGTGGAATCCACCAATGAAGAGTGCTTTGGATGGAGCCAGGCTGAAAGGAGAGGAAAGGGTTCTGTGCAAAAGGACAAAGGCGTCACGAGGCAAAGGCCAGAAAAGACGCGCGGGCAAAGAGAAAAGAAGGTGGCCTCGGAGTCCGGTGCCTGGGTTTGATTCTGCCTCTACAACACGTGGGCGAGCATGCAACTTTGGACGCTGATTCATCACTCCTGGACTCAGTTCCGTTATCTGAAAAGCCCAGACAGTAACAGTAGCAGGCAGAGAGAAGGAAAGGGCTCTGGGGTTCCGCTGCGCTGGACTGACCCAGCAATCTGTTCAGTGTTCCAGAGCAGAGGATGGGGCAGTCGGTGTCGTCACCTGAAAAACGACAAATGCTGGAGGTGATGGCTCTGGTTTGATTTGCCCGTTACGAGGTGTAGGGCCGTCTGGAAACATCGCGCTGCACCTATCGAATTGCTATGTGTCAAGAGAAAACGTAACAGTAGCTTCCAGGGTGCTCACGAGGGTGGGGACAAGGGCCTGCTGAGAGGTGGAGTGACGCAGGGGTATGGGGAGCGCCAACTGATAACCACCGGCAGCTCCTCAGTCGCCTGGAACGAGACAAGACGAGGGCCGAGTAGGTGGGAGCCAGGCAGGGAGAGCAAGGGCCTTCGCACGGCTTTTCCTCCGTCGCGCTGGCTGCCATTGAAGAAGTCCGTCACAGAATCACTTCTATTTTAGTGAGATTCCACTGACTGCAGTGCGGATACTAATTTTAGGGACACAGGGCTAGAGGTGGGAGTCAGGTGGAAATTTGTCGATGTTGGGAAGGAGGTGAAGCGTGCGTGAACAGAGGAATGGGAAGGGGTGAGTGGGTCTTCGCAGGGAGGACGTGTTAGGTGGGGTCTGGGGAAATGCTGGGCGGGCCTCAGGACAAGACAAAGCAAGCGGTGAGAGGGAGCGAGGGAAGAAGAGACAAAGAGATCAGAAAGATGAAACCTCAGGATCACCCATTCGGCGTGGAAGGAGGGAATCGGGAACACGGGCAGAACACTTCCATGTGCCGGGACAGTGATCGAATTTCCCCTCCTTGGGGCCTACACATTGTACCTGCTTCTCCGCTGAGCCTGGAGAATATGGAATCTGATCAAGTGAATCCTAGCGCTCCATGGCCCATGAATATGCCCTAGATATCGGTGTGCTTCACCTTCGGTTTTCACTGAATAATCAAGAATGAAAAGTAGTGCTCAATTTTTAATTGCCCATAATATTTAATTACTCGCATATATCAAATTAGCAACAGTTACTGAGTTTTGAACTTAGAAAGGAGGTGGAGACATTCATATTTTAGTGACAGAAAACTAAAGTTTATTTTAGTCTCCTAATGTAAGTTTTATTCTTGGATTTCTCATGAGGGTACACTCAAGGTAAAGATCAATTTTGTAACATGGAACTGTTGTCTTGCTTAATAATCCATCAAGTCTTCCCACTATGAGGCAAAAACACAAGCAGTCACTTTCTGTGGCTAAAGAATTTATTGAAAAATACTTTCAGCTGGGAGTTTGTGCTTCAGATTGCCGGGCTAAGGTAAACGGGGGCCATGTACACTCAGGGCACGAGTTAGGGAGGGAATAAGTCACTAGTATGCTAGAAACAGAAACCTCCATGGCTGCTTCTCTGTTGGTTATGTGAAGGTAGCAGTTTTTAGTTGGAGAACTCCTTATGTCTGAGGCAATGGAATTAATGCAGTTTGAACAAAGTTTTAAGTAATTTTTAAAACTTACTTTTAAGTTCCTTTCATGAGTCTTGAAATGGTTATTCAAAATTTATACAAATCAGCATATTCAGAAGTGATTTGTTCCTTTTAGTTCTCTGTTGCAGTACTATTACAAATATGCATGTTAGGGGCCGGGGATTTAGCTCAGTGGTTCCATCGCCTGCCTCAAAAGCGCAAGGTCCTGAGTTCGAGCCCCGGTACCAAAAAAAGCCAAACAAAAAAAAATACATGTTAGTTTATGTTTACTGCTGAATGTAAGTTTTTTCTCATCTTAATGGATAAAAAGGTTAGTACTAGAATAGTGAAAATATAAAAGGAATGAAGGATGACTATTAATGTAATGTCTGGAAAGAAAGGAATGGCTCTTTCAATCTCATAAAACCAGTACTGTGTGCCAATACTGTGTCATTCACTAATTATATGCTATTAGCAATAAGTTTTTTCTGATGTGAAGAGATAAAACAGTGATATACTTATTTTATGCTTTCGATATATCAGTTTATTTGCAGAAAAATTAAGGGCTATGAAATGAATATTTTATTCACCACTCTGAAAAGCAGTACTGTAGCACAGGACGCGACTGGAGAACAAGATGACCTCAGAGGAGACCTCAGTTCCTCCTGTCCTCTCGGACCATGGGTCATCGGCCTGTGCTGCTGGTACATCCTAGTATTACAGGCAGCCAAATTAGATAGAAAATAATACGCAGTCAGAGAAGGACTGGGCTCTCAAGGTCAGCAGAAAGAATGAGGACATCAGAATCGTGGCTGGAGGTGCAGCTGAAGAGAGCCAGGGATCAAGACAAAGATGCAGTGGCCAGGCCTGCATGCCTCCCTGAGGGACAGGCAGTGGCTGGGGATTATACTGTAATTAGCCCACCTGGTCCAGGAAGTCCAGACAGGCATCAGTTGCCCAGGTGGGTGGCCAGAGCATCGGATCCGTCCCTTCCCCAAATGCCTGTTTTCTCCATGCACCCTTACCATGTGACCCCGTTCCCTAATGGACCAGTATTAGCTAAGCAGCATACTTGTGATCCTATAGGTTGATGGTAGTTTGGCCCATGTTGTACACACGTTGTGACTTTGCTGTAAAAATTAACCCTGACAAAGGGCCTCGGTGGCCACCCCATTTCTGGGCCCCCTCCTGTCTCTCAGGAGCCATTCCTGTTCCCCAGTAAACCTCTCCTACTCTCAACCTCCTTTGTCCTTTGGAGTTCATTCTTCGATTTCAGGGGACACAAGCTCAGCGGGTTTTACATCTAGCAGGTAGGGGTTGTATTTTTCCCATGTATCAGACAACACTTCCTACCTTCTTCTCCTCTCATCCTATCCAACCCCACTCCCTCTTCTGGATGGATAAACCAAGAAATATAAACCTACACATAGGACACATAGGCAGACCTCGTGCATAGGCTTCCGAGGTCCTTCGTGTGCCGCTCTGTAATTGTGATCCTCTCCTTCCATCCAGTTTCTCTTATCCTGACACTAGGATAAATTCCTCTCTGTGCTCTTGTTCACCAATTTCACCAGTTGTGCATACAACCCTGTGCATACTGCACATGCACACATGGCAGTCTTGCCTGGTTTTGGAGCTCTAGATACATTGCAAGGATGTAAGTGGTATTTGGCGCCTTGCTTTCCTCCCTGGACACTGCTTTGTTATAGTTCTTGGTTACATTTCACTCTTTCCATTGATGTATAATAGACTATTACCTGAGTATGCCACAATCCACTGACCTCTTTGTGTTCACAATAGATATTTGGGGTTGAGATTGTAAGATTACAAATACACTGCTAAGCAGGTTCTTGCACAGGAATGTGCAGAAATTTCTCTGAGATACACATGGACAGAGGAGCTGCTGGACCTCTTATGCTAACATACCTTCCAAGGAGGCAGTGCTATACTATTTGCATTCTCAGGGCACTGCAAAATGCCACACTGTCCACTTTCCCACAAACACTTGGCATTTTCAGGCTTTTGCTTTTTTACCAGTGGACTTGTATATGCAATGGCACCTTCTGTGGTTTTCATTTGCATTTCTCTTCTTACTGTAAAGATCATAGATCTCTTCCCTCTGTTGGTCATTTGCATTTCCTCATTTGTGAAATATCTCTTCAAGTCTTTTGTTCATTTCCCCCCAGTTAGTCTTTATCTTACTGATATGTAGGAGGCCTTTAGATGTTTTGGGTATTAGTCCTTTGTTACAAATATCTTCCCCTTGTAAACTGCATTTTAACGGGTTTTTTTATTAATAAAAACTCTTAATCTTAATGCAAACTTTTCTTATGCTTTCATGCCTGATTAAGATATTTTTTCTACATAGTGAGAGAGTAAAAGAGGTTCTTGTATATTTCTTCTAAGATTGTATAGCCTATTTTTTTCCACATTTTTCTTCAATTGCTTTTCTTATATATTGTGATAAGAGACAGTTTATATTTTTCCCTATGAATACTAAATGCCCAAGACTGCCAGTCTGTTGATGTTGCCTCTGTTCTATATGGTGTCTTTCCATCATGGATCCATGTTTGGATTCCCTGCCCTGTGTGCATGAGTGGTTGCCTGTCCCTCACCTAAAGCCAACTGAGCCAAGGCCTCACTGCTGATAATGGGTAAATCCAGTCCTCTTCCCCTCTTTGTCTTTACTGTTTTAGGGCCTTTGAATTTTTCTATGATTTTTTTGAAACAGTTTGTTAAGTTCTTTGCTGGGATTTTGGCTAAGAATTGCACTGACATCTTTACCACACTGAATCTTCTGGTCAATAAACGTGATATAAAAAAACTAATAAAATAAAATAAACATGATGTATGTCTCCATGCAGCACAATCTGCTCTCATGTATTAAAACAAAGTCATTGTTGGGTGCTTTGTCCTCTGCAGAAGTCTTGCAGAGTTTTTGTTAGATTTATTACTAAGTTTTTGATATTTTAATGCTATGTTTAACAGTAAAATTTTACATTTTGCTTTGTAGTAGTGTTTTTCTGATAGATGAAGTTTCAATTGATTTTTATATTGATTTTGTATTTAGCAGACTTGTTAAACTCTCATTAATTCAAATTCATCGTTAGTAGATCATAATTCTGCCTACAGCTTGGTATTTAGTATGGCTGTGACCAGACAATGGAGGAAGACGTTTTCAACCCTTCTGACCAAAGCTCACAGTACTCAGGGATAGAGCCCAGAGCCACTGCTGTGTCCACTCTGTATGGATCAGGATTTGCTGATGACACTGGGGCACACTCATAAGAGTAACCCGGAATAGAGAAAGATGGGTCGCAGTAAGCAGGGCACAGGGTGGAGATGAAACACACAAGACTTTCAGAAAACCTAGGTGAAAAAAGGACTGCATAACTGGTTCAGATTTCTTGATATTCTATGCCTCTTAGAACCAGGATCCTCTGTTCTCTGACATGTCTCTCCCCCTTTCTTTCTTATCTTTCTTACAAAACTGCTTTAAATGTCTCTCCAAGTGAAAATAACTCTATACCCCAGGGTGAGTTGCTCTGACTTCCAAGCATACACACTAGCTTTATTCTTATCCCTTAATAGCACAGGCCATGAGATGATGATATAGATGCCTATAAGTGTCTCACCCTGCACAGTCAGCTTTCAGAGGGCAGAACTGTGATCCCATTAGGCATGGCGCTAGACACAAAATAAATTCACGTAAATCTTAACATGCTAAATATGGAGCTAGACACACTGATTTTATTTTGACAGTATCTCACTGACAGTAAATCTTGGAGGGCTTTTACAGAAAAGTAAAGGTGTGTGGGGGGTGAGGAGTTAGAAGTCTTTATCTCTATTTTGGTTACATAAATTCACGACCATCGTAGACTTATAGTTAGCTCCCCCCCATTCTCTTCGTTTGAGGTGAAACTACGCCAAATGCTATATTCTTGGTAAACGCTCTGAAATTGTACAAACTTCCAAATCACCTTTTGGGTCTCATTTTTAACAGGATAGGATATGGGTTAAGGAGAGATATAAAAAAGGAAAGGACATCTCTCTGTCTGTCTGCCTCTCTCTCTCTCTCTCTCTCTCTCTCTCATTCTGTGTGGTACTGGGGATTAAAACCAGGGAGCACTGAGCCCCAGTGCTCTTTATAATTTTATTTTGAGACAAGGTCACACAAAGTTTTCTAGGTAGCCTCAAACTCCCTGTCCTCCTGCCTCAGCCTCCGAAGTAGCTGGGATTACAGGCATGCGTCAAAATGCCTGGCATGTGTTTCTTCTTTTGAGGGAGGTCTATTCAGATGGTTTTCCCATTTTAAACTCAATTGTTCATTTTCTGTTAAGTTTTTTGGAGTTCTTTGTATATTCTGGGTATTATCCCTCTGTCAGATGAATAAGGGGCAACTGTTTCGCATTGGGTAGGTTGTCTTTTCTCCCTGTCAGTTGTTTCCTTTGCTGTGCAGAAACTTATTACTTTGATTTAATCCTTATAGACAGCTAAGTGAGATAGAAATTAACAGGCATTCAGAGAGGCATTGGACCCTTGAGGGAGTCAGTGCAGAAGATAAAACATCAAAATTGTGGTTTGAGGCAAATCTGAGGAGAGTCAGGTCTTAAGATGGAGATAGGATGGCCTGACCCACAAGCCTCCCTAGAGATATACAGCAGCTTGAGAGTACACTGTAATTAGCACCACCCGGTCCAGTGATCTTGGATTGGGCATTAGAACACAGGGAGGTGACCAGAACAACCTGATCCATGCTCCCATCTATTTCTAGGAATGCCATTGTTCTTTTCACATTAGACATTATAGATGAGCCAAAGTTAGTGATGCTCACCATACACCCTTGCTATATGCTTCACTTCCCTGTTGGATGAATATTACCTAAGCAACTATAAGTGTAATCCTATAGATTGTAGTTTGGCACAGAGCTACCCACATTGTACCCATGTTGTGATTTTGCTGTGTAAAATATCCTTGGGCCAGGGATTTAGCTCAGTGGTTCCACAACCTGCCTCGAATGAGCAAGGTCCAGAGTTCAATCCCCAGTACCAAAAAAATAAAATAAAATAACCTTAGAGAAAGAGTCTCAGTGGCAACCCACTTTTGGGGCCCCTCCTATCAGGAGCTTTCTCAAAATAAAACTTTTCTACTGTTAAAAAGAAAAGGACAAAGATGTGATTTCATAACATCATTTTGATAAAATGTCTTACTTCTCTAGAATAATTTCCTTGTCTATAAAAGGAGGTATAGAGATAAAATGTGTTCCAGCTGTAATCTTCTAAGAATCTAAGAAGAGGAAAGAAGGGAGAAAGGGAGAGAGGTGGAAAGGGAGGGATCTCAGACTTAATTTTCCCAAATGACACTGAAACTAATAAATAAAGATCCCAAATCACCTTACCTGAAGTCTTGCCATGTGCTCTTCCACATAGTTGAGTATTGAACACTGGGGCAGCATTTCTACCACCCTGAAATGATGGTTGGGTTATTTATAGAGAAATTTTAGATTTGACTAAAAATCCATAAGTCCCACAGTTAGAATCATGTGGACAGTGTGAGCTAAACTATGTAGCAGGCAATTAAAAATAACACTGAGTAAGTTTGTTCTTTTCGGAAAGGATCCAGTGCAAAATGTCCACTCAACATTTGTTGGGTTTTGTGGTTTGCAAAAAGGTCTTGTTCTAATTTTAGAGCCAAGTAAAGAACTTTCTATCTGGAATGATACAAAAAACATGATCTTGATCTTAGAGAACATGTTTTCTGTAATCATCTTCCAAAAGGATCAATAAAAGCCTTTCACTGAACTGACTGTTCAACAAAGACAATTAATTGGTAACTTCAAAAACTCATTTTCATATTGCAGAAACAAATCCTTATTTGATCAGAAACATGACTCAGATGCCTTTGTCCAGCTCCTCGCTTTGCAGATCTGTGGCTCTCCTTTGGTACATCTTCATGACTCATCGCCAAGGAGCAGTGCACAGCCTGCTGATGGGCTCAGGTATGGGGTCACCGTGAAATGGGAAAGCCTGTGTACTCCACTCCATTTCCCTCTCTGTAAAGTACTGCACAGTGCCGCCCCAATCTTCAAAGGAGTATTTTTAAAGCCCCTCCCATCGCTGATGTTTCCGGGAGCAACCGTTCTAAAGCTTCCAGTGACATGGGAGTCTTTAGATTGGCCCTTGGCGACACAGTTTCTGTTCTCGGTTAACTCATGTGGAACTCTCATGGGTGATTCTCACAGATCAGGAAGCTCTAGAATCCCCCTCCCAGTATAAATAAACTCAAATCTCATGCTAATACTGCTGAACTGCTGTTTCCCTATATCCAACAGAGCCCACCCCAAAGAGAAAGGTCCCTCAGACTGGTACCTATCTCATATAAGCCAAGCCTTGGCTTGTGAGGGGGTTGAAGACTTGTTAAGCTTCCCAGAAATCTTCCAGTCAATCCCCATGTTTGCCTGCCAGTCTTGAGGGATGATATGGACCTCCTTTTACCTTCCTCCTCTATGCTATCATCTTACTGCTTCCAGGAGAGCTATAATGCCTGAGGTAGGATGGTGGGAACAGTGGGTTCTGATACATTATATACAAATGCAATATAATATAAGCATGGTACACATGGCAATGAAAACAGAAAGAAACCCCAACTTAGTGGGCTCTTAGCTGTATCTACTAGGGAATGTCTAACTTTCTATGGACATTCTATCTAGTTATGAGGGAGGCCAGCTGTGTGGCTTCACCCAAACTTCTTTGTTTTCAGGAAAAAAATCTAGTTCTTACCCTGAATACACTTTAGAAACATTGGTGCTATGGTTCAGAAGTGTCCCCTAAAGGCCCATGAGTTAGAGGACTGGTCACCTAGTGTTAAATGGTGGCAGGTGGTAGCTACAGAGACCAGAAACCCACAGTGTTCACTGATGCCATTCTGTATAAACTGGAGCTGACAGGCATATCAGGGTCACTAGCAGAGCTAGACTTTGCTGATTCATGATTTCTGTCTGAATTGAACAAAAGAACCCTCAACTGATTGACCACACAACCATGGACTGAAACCCCAGAAACCATGAGCCAAAACAAACCTTTCTTCTTAAAAGTTGAGTTACCTCAGATATTTTATCACAATAACAGAAAGCTGATAAACAACTGGGGGGCTTTTAAAAGTTGAGCCTGGAGATTCTGACAGTTGGGTGGAGGTAGAGGAATGGACCAGGCTTCAGCACTCTTTAAGAAGCTTTGCCTTCCCCACACATCCAGGGGTGAGATCCAGGGTCTAGGTTCAGTGTCTCTCCCAAAACCATCCAGTAAACACAGCTGGGGAAGTCATGGTTCCACAGGAGGGAAAATGGTAATGATGAACCACCAATCCAGTAATCTTTCTAAAGGACATCCTCTCTGGAAATAAAGCCTATAAGAAGGAAAATAAAACTAACCTCTTTAACTGATAACAACAGCAAGTGCATTGTTCAAATGCATTTCATTGGCTCAGAAAATGCTGGCTCACATGTTATAGATTTGCATAGGTTTTCAGCTGAGTTCCTATTCCCTGTCTGTTTACAGCCAATTATCTTTAAAGACTGTAGAATCCTGAATTCAAATTCTGAGGCCTGTCATCAACTCCCACTGCCCACCTCCCACTAGCTGATTAATCTTGAGCAATTTGCTTAACTTTGGAAAGCCTCCATTCCCTTTTCTGTAACAAAAGACACTAATAAACGCCCTAATGAATACATGGCTATGGTGTAACAGTTGGGATGGTGTGGCAGTTTTGTATAAGTACTTTGTATGTTTATACTATTATACAAAAGAAAATCGGTACCAGTGATGGATTTAGTTGGGAGCCATGATCTGTTCGTGTGGGAGTCACTGTCTGCTGCTCACTGTATCCAGGCACAGACATCATTTCTATTTTCTAGCACTCTGTTGTATTTTCCATCATCCCGTTCATTTCATGGAATCCTCTCTTCTCTACCAGAAATTGGTGAACTTCTTCCTAAATAGTGAGATAGCAAACACTTCAGGCTTTGCCGAGGACATGGTTTCCAGCACAAGTCTTCGACTGTGCTGTTGTCACATGAAGGCAGCCATAAAAACGTGATTTAGGGCCACTCGCCTTTCTGATGCCCCCTAGCTTGCTGAGTAGCTTCTGAGTATCTTCTCCTCACCCCCTCTTCTTTTAATAAATCATCTACCTTAATTTAAAGTTTTTTAAAATGTACTTTAATGAGAGTGTGTGCCGATAAATCCTTATTGGCACAGAAAGCCCTTGACAATGGGCTGAGTTTGCTAATCTTTGCTCTGAGGATAAGTGTTGAGAATTTTACTGAGTCTGGTGTTTTCTTTGGGTTTAACGTTCTGTGGTTTAGGTTCTCCTCTTTATCTTGGATAATCAGTGTTTTTGTATGAATGACTCTGTGAAAGGGTCCTCCTCAGGCATAGTCCATAGTGGATTTACAGAGTAGCTGGGGATTTAGCTCAGTGGTTCTGCTGCCTGCCTCGCAAGCGCAAGGTCCTGAGTTCAATCCTGGGTACCAAAAAAATAAAAAATAAAAAAGCATGCAGATGAATTTACAGAGTAACATTTTTAATGAATTCTGAGAGAATTTCAAGTGGTTGATCTTCAAACATTATTGCCCCTCATTCTTTCTGTTTTTATCTTCTAGTACTCATTAAATGTATGTTAAATTTCTCTCCTAAATGTTTCATACTGTCTTTTCCCCCCTCTGAGTTTTACACTTTCATCCAGTAATTTTTCTTAAACTGCATCTCATACGTTGTTCTATACACTAATCATGTTTTCAAACTACATATTTTTGATTTCTAGAAGTTGTTTCTTTTTAAAATCTAACTTTGTTATTCATAATATTTTTATATATTTTTAAATTTTCATCTTGTATGCCTTTGAACATTTTATGAATATTTTATGTTTATTTCATAGTTTTACCCTCTAAAGCTTTTGAAGTAAGATCTAATCCTACAATTTATTGCTTCTATTGATTGGCTTTCATTCTTGGTGAACATTTTCTCTTCTGCTTTTTGACTGTAGATTGCGGTTTTATCACCATGGGAGTTTTATCTAAGGGAATCGTATGAGAACTCGTTCCTCCATGTAAGGCCTGCATTTACTTCTGACAGAAATCCCATAAAATTGTGTGTTTGCTTCTGTGCTTGGGGCTACTGTGCTACTTCAGAAATGTCCATTTAACTCCAGATCCATGTCAGTGACAGATGTGATGGATCCAAGATTCAGAGCTCAGATGAAGACAGGTTTTCACTGGAAGTCGAGGTGTTTCCTGTCTCTAACTGAGTCTCGGTTTCAGATATGCCATTCATTAGGGCCCAAAGACTCACCTCCTGCCCTTCTCTGGAGGCAGCACTACAGCCCCAGCCCTTGAGCTTCGAGCTGCAGCAGAAACTTCCAGACAGCAGAATAGGCACGGTTTTTCTCACACCCTCTGTGCTTAATTTCCGTTTTCTTCTTAGCCCCCTTGTAAAGTTTCCTCATACTTTTGCTTTTTGTTCTTGCTTCCTGAAAGAGAAAAATTTAAAGAATATTTGTTAGGCTTTACCCAGCACTTGATGTGTGGGCAAAGGCAGGTTTCTAGATACATATCCTGTGCTGCTGTCAGAGGAGGGCCTCATGCTTCTTTAATATTTACTGGTTCAGATTTGGTTTGGCAGCAGTGTAAAGCTATGATGTAAACACATTATCTTTAGAGATAATTGGCAGGATTAAATCCATCTTCTGACCTTACTGTTTGCTCTTAACCTTCCTGGGCCCCAATTACCTCATTTATGAATCAAAATGATAATTCCTATCCTTATCAGTTAGTTCATTTGCAGAGGAAAAAATATTTTCACCATCAAAAGCAGTAAGGGATTCCTCACAAAGCACTGGGTGTTTGCAGAAGCATTGGCGGAACCCGAGAGGCTTGGTCTGTGTTCACTACGGGACTGATGCGCACATGGGGAGCCAGGCCCGCAGGGAGCTGCTGCCTTAGGGGTATGGAAGCTATGGTGCAGGATCAGGAAGCTCCCATCCTGAGAGGTGGCTCTGCTGCATCTGCTGCCCTGCAGGTGAGCAAAATGCAGATGCCAATGGGTGCCCCAGCCCCACCTCTGATATCTGTGATGCCCGGATGTTGGGGTGCGGGGGGGCGACAAATCCACTGCCTCTAGCACCATGCTTGCCAGCAGGCAACCTGAAGGGCAGCACCACCTCATGTTTGCCCTCCAAATCTGCCCTGGGACTCCTGCCTGGGAGAGGAAATCCTGGTCGGTGGCCTCTGTGCAGTGTAGTGTGGGGAAGCCAGGCTCTGGGGCACAGGAGGCTGAGAGCCCACTCAGAGTGGGGAATACACAGTAGCATGTGCCAAGGGCTCAGCACTGAGCTGACCTGGGTCCTCCCAGTGCCCCGGGTGCATCAGGACCGCTGCCTGGATAAGTAGAGGACCTCAGGACCCTGCGGGTTGAGCATATGCCTGCAGACCTCGATCTCCACAAAAGCTGGTTGGTTCAGTGAAAATAAACTCAAGACCGTGATGTGTAGAAGAAACCCATGTTTCTCCTCCGCAAGGCAGCATAACTTGTTCTGCCAGACAGGGATTAGTACAAGTACAGCAGCCACAATGCCAAACCTAGCGGTGATCTTGTGTCCAGAGTATGGAAAGCCTAGTTGTCCCAGCACGGTGGCCTGGCCCTCAATAGATCAAGAGTAGGCAGCACATGGGCCCCACGGTCATGTGCGGCTCAGGCCCAGCAGTCACGGCACTCACACAGGTGTGAGCGGGCCAGGTCAGCTATTTCTCCCCCTCCGAGCGCCCCCCGAATGTCTCTGCTAGTGACACATCCCTCCGTGTGGGTAACGTGCAGTTCTACATGAAGGGGAAAACTGTCATGAGAACAGTTTAGCAGATGGTACTGGATACAGAAGAAACAAACTGGACTAATTTCTATCTGAAAGTTTAAAACACAAATAAATGAAACTTCCACAAGTAACCTTCTTGCAACACTACAAAGGACGCCAACAAATTATTGCTAAGTAGGGCAGTCAGACAGTCATCATCGTGGTCGTTTAATTTAAGAGACTTTCAAGTGGACATCAGGGACAGGAAGCAGACAGCTCTGTCCGTGCTGTGACTCAGTGTGGCCTGGCCTGCATGCCCGGGGACCCACATGGTGGCTCTCCTCACCTGCCTGTCACTGGGCACTCTCCTTCAGAGTCTCACACCTGTGTCACCCACCCCTACAGGGACCCTCGACACAGCCGTGGTGCACTTCTGGAGATAGCTGCAAGTCTTGACAGCATTCCTTACAGAGCCAGCCCGGGGCCGGTCTTGCTCCTGTTCAGGCATCACGGCTGATCTTAGGACTGATAGGAACAGAAGCACAGACGTGGATCTTGCAAAGGTGTAGAAGGGCCTCATGGCCAGGTATTCAAGATGAATGAGGTCACCATCTTCGGGGTGAGGTCCAGGGCTCCTGCCCACTCTGCACTGGCTGGGACTTATTGCAGCAAGCCTGGTGACGCTGGACTCCACCTGAAGTCTTCTCTTCCTGCTAAATCTCCTGCACTCAGCTTCCGTTCAAAACCAGAATCGCTGTTCTAGATTTTCTCTTTGCCAGCTAGACATGCTTCCCAGACTTCCCAAATCAAGGAATAAATGACAGATGCTGGGCTGGAGATGTTTCTATTCAGCTTCTTCCAAAATATTTAAAACAGAACACATCTTCATCTTTGCTGTTAGTGAGTCCCCTGACTTTGGCATTAATGCCAGAGACCACCAACCTGGCTGTCAGAAAGCTTCCAATAGCGGCCAGTGCGTGGGGCACTCTACAAGTCAAGGTCAGCCCACAGCCCACACTGGCCAGGTGACGGGCTAAGCAGACAGGTTAAAGAACTTGTCTCAAGTCTTGAACGTGTCGTGTATGCTGTTTCTATTCTTTCTAATGATCCATCTTATTTTTGCCTCCTTATGTAAGCTTTCTAATGATAATGATAATGATAATAATATATTTATCTAAAAGTATCAGACATAAACAGCCCCTTATACAAAGAACATAAGCAAATGACCAATAAATATATTTTTCTTGCTCAACAGCACAAATCATTGGGGAAATGCAAATCAACCTCACACCCAGTAGGATGATTATTACAATAAAAAGTGAAGGAACAACAAAAAGTGTGGACAAGAATGTGGAGAAAGAGCAACCCTTGTGCACTGTTTGTGGGACCATAAAATGGTGCTGCTGCTGTGGAAAATCCTGGCCACATGAAATTACCACATGACCCAGCAATTCTGCCTCTGGGGGTAAATGCAGAAGAAAAGAAAGCAGGTGTTTGGCGGATATTTGTACACACGTGCTCATAGTTGTGTTGGTCACAGCAGACCAGAGGGGGAAACAATCTCAATTTCCACTGATAGATAAATGGATGAATTCAACGGGGTCCATCCATGCCTTAAAATGGAAAGAAATTCGACACATACTACATGGGCGAGCATAGAAATAAACCAGTCACAAAGGATAAATGCTTTGTGATGGGAGTTACAAAAGTAGTCACTGTCACAGAGACAGAAAGCTGAATGGCGTTTCCAGGGCCTGGGGAGGGAGAACCAGGAGCTCTTTAGCAGGTTAGGGCTTCAGTTTCCCAAGATCAGAAGAGTTCTTGAGACAGTTGGTGGTGATGTTTGCTCAACTAAGTGAGTGTACTTAGTGGCTGGGAACTGTACACTGAGCCGTGGTTAAAAGGGTAACTTGAACGTCACATGCATCTTGCTATAATTTAAAAATTGTAGGTAACTGACATGCTCGGGGCTCATACATCTCGTGACATTACTCATTTTCTCCTCTCAGCCCCTAGAAATGGGGGCTATCAGCCTAGCGTGGCAGAAGAGAGGGCGTGTCACACAGGCAGATGTCCAGGAGCCTGGAGCAGGTGGTGGACCCCAGGGCGTCCAGTCAACAGCAGAGAAGAAACCGCTAGGAAGGAGCAGAGCAGCACAGGCCCACAGCGGGCCTTGACCTCTCAGGAAATGGGCTGTGGACACCTTATCTCCAGCCCTGGGACCTTACGGCTCCCCTAATGGGTCAAAAGGGGACAGAGAGGGCATTCACCACTTAGAAAGTGCACAGCACAATTGCTAACGTTTCAGAGCACCTCAGTTCCACCGCAAAGTAACCGTGCCAGAAGGAAATGAGTCAGCAAGGTAAATGTTTGTGGCCTGAACTCTAGCTTTATGCACACAGCTTTTACTCAATCAACTTGATATTTGGTAAGTGCATCTTGCCTTCTTTGTCATTTTCTTCAAAGTCCTCAGTGTGATTCTGATACTGACTATGACATGCAAGAAAATTCTAAAAGGTGACACTTTATATCCTATTCTCCAGAAATCTGGGCAGGGACTGTAGCTTAGTGGAAGAGCTCTTGCCTAGCAATGCTCCGAGGCCTGAGTTTGATCTTTATACTAGAGGAAGGAAGAGGAGGAGGAGGAGAGGGAGGAAGGGAAGATGAGAGGGTGAAGAAGGAGGACAAGAAGGAAGGAGGAAGAGGAGAATAAGAAATCTACACTCCTCTAGATGTGAATGCCCATACTGTCTTCACTCACTGTTAGACATGTCTGAGAGAGAAAGCATGCAAAGATAGCATCTGAAATCCAAACCAGAAAATCAGGTTGTGCTCAGCCAACAATCCACCCCCAGTATATCTAGAGTTTAAAATGTGATGTTACCGTGTTTGAAATTATGTGCAGCCATTGTAGAGGTTCTTAGTAAGGGCATAACAGCAACACAATCAGAATAACAACGATCACCTGACAGTTCCTGGCCATGGTGTCTGGCTAATAGCCAACATACTTCCTTTGTGACTCTGTAAAGACAAAAGGACTTAGAACCGGGTGCTGCAGGTGTCCACAGGCTAACACCCCTGGAGTGAGGGCCACTCACCGCTGGGTTTTCAGACTTGGTGAAGCCTCCCTGCTGAGTCTTGCCTTCTGCAAGTATGATGAGTGGGGAACACGTGGACCTGGGAAGAAGTCAGCAATCTGCAACCTTTCGTAGTCTTTGATTGCAGGCCAGATTCTGAGTAATGATAGCCTGTTGCCCTACCAGTGCCTGGATATTTTTAACCATGAATTTATTTCTATCACTTTTGTTTCAGCCATTTTAACAGGAGGAAGTCATCTTTTACGTCCTCTTGTGATTCCTGTGATATGTCTTGGAGAAATCAGCTCGAATGTATCTTACACCTCTAATTGTATGGCTTGGAAAGGGCCTCAAGGCCTTGGAGGACAGCGGTGAGATCAGCTCCTGATGAGCCTGTGGCCCCGGGACCCTAACTGCACAGCCCTGAGGAGGTGGGAACACTGCTGCACCTGCGGCGGATGCATACAGACCCCTGAGTTTTACCCTACTTGGGGTTCACGACAAGTTCCCAGGGTGGATGACCCCAGCATGCATGTCAGATCCTTCTGAGTTTCTCTCCTGCAGTCTTTCTGCTGTGTCGTCTTGTCCATTCTTAGGGCCATTCCAGGATACTTTCTTATTAATCTAAAGTGTATTCAACCAGGCGCAGTGGCTCATGCCTGCAGTCCCAGCTACTTGGGAGGCTGAAGCAAGGGGATCACTTGAGCTCAGGAGTTTGAGAGTAGCCCGGGCAACATAATGAGACCCTATCACAAAAAACGAAAGAACAAAAGTGCTTTGGCCTTATGTGTTTTGTTGTGTCTTAGATCTAGAATGTCTCCCCAGAACCCTCACGTGTTCAGAATGGGGGGTGGGCTTTGGAAGGTGCGTGGCTCATGGAGGTGCTGTGCTCTGCAGAGGATTAATCTGCTCTCCTGCATAGCCGGCTTGCTGTCAGGAGGCGGGGCCGGGTTGGAAGAGGGGTCACTGGGGCATGGCCTGGAAGCTACATCTCCCTCCTCAGGTCCTCCCTTCTCTCTGCTTCCTGGGCGCTGAGACATGAGCGGCTTCCTCCACCCAGGCCTCCACCGTGGCATTCCCGCGTTTGAGCCTCTCAACCACCGGCTGAAACTTCTGAATCCATGAGCCAAAGTAAGCCTTCCTTTTCCTGTCGTGGGTGTCAGGTATTTGTCCTGGAGGTGAGAAAGTGAATAAGACATCTATCTAAACGTAATTCCTCTGCACCCAGTTACCATCCCTGCCGCCTCTGTAACTGACTACAGACAGATTGGCATGCTTCGCAGCTTGCTGCATGCCTTCCTATCCACCCTTACATAGCGTGGAGGGGGCTATTGGTCTCTTCTTATTAATAAGCAAGCACTGGTTTAAATGGAACAGTCCTTTGATTTATCATTTCAGGAGTGGTTGCAGCACACTCAGCTGCTGTCATGAGGGCGAGTGTTGGAAATTCAAAGGCAGCGGCTGGGGCCCAGCTTCTGCCTCTGTGGAGCCCAAGTTCTGTTCTGTCCTGCGCTGCTTCATGAGGTATAAATGAGGGTGGCCTGCTTCCTCCTGCAGCCTCTCCCACTCCCTCGCAGAGGGCACTGTGCACAGTTCCCACTGGAACCGCAGGCTCCTGTGGAAGACGCACGCGGGCACCAGCACCTCTAGCACCCTGGGAAATGTATTTCCTCTCACCCAGCATATCACTTCTTTAGTTTCTGGGGAAGCCTCCCTTCACTGGCGCCTGAACACTACACCCTGAACTATCCCACCCTTGCTAACCTCGCTTCCCAAAGGGCCGCTGCCTCTCGGGTGGTTCCCAGATTCTTGAGTCACCCAGCCCCTAAAGCTTCCATCGGGGTCCTGCTTCTCAGTCCCCCTATTTTCTTTGCCTTTCCTTCTGCGAGCATCGATTCCAGGGCTCGCTATTGCACCAGCATGCTGGTCTCTTCTCGCCACTGCCTGGCTTTGGGTCTTCCTGTCTTACACCCATCTTATTCACCACATCTTATTTCTGTGGCCCTCCAGGGCTCCCGGTTCCTACAGAGAGCTAACATTTGCCCGTCAGACTCCTCCTTTGTAGGGCACTTAGAACGAGGCCACCGCCCCTGCCCGGTCAGTCCAGGGCTAGACAAAGAGTGCGCGGGACAGCCCTGTGCCCAGAGCCCACTGGAGTGGATGGACTGGATGCCCCTGAGCCGCTTGCCCTGCCCACAGTCCCTCCTCTCCCTCCACCCCTGACCCACACCTCTCTCCCTGCGCGGCCCCTCATAGTGTGGCACGGTCCCCTCTTGGAACTGTGAGTGACAAGCTGTCCTTTCGACGACAGCTGTCTCCCTACCTGTTGGCCTCACCATATCTGAGTAAGAATAAAGCCTAGCTTTGAAACACAAACTCCACCTCAAGCAAACCAAACAGTATCCCCTTTCCCAGACCTTACGTTGGGGGGACTGAAAACTTCCTGAAGAAAACCCCAATCGAAGCTAATTTGCTCCACGAGTTCACTGTGACGCACAGGCTGTCAGTCCTTATTGCAAACCCAGCTCATATTTGTGGATCCTCTCACGGTGAGGACTACTCCAGACCTTCTGCCCCTCTCCATGCCATGCACCCACCAGACCGGTGACACCCCATCCTTTCCCCCAAACATACAAAGCCACCCATGTGTGGACTTGTTCCCTCCATTCCCCTGCAAGGGAGGAAGGCGTCCCCACCCCCAGACAAAGCTTGATCCTCCACAGGTACTTGGCTGGCTCCTCTTCACCCTCTCTGTGAAATTGCAGCATAGATTATGCTTTTCCTCCTTTGCCCCTAAATTGTGTCCCCTCTCCACAGTGCAATAATGGTCGGCCATGCACCAAGCACCCAGATTGGCCTGTGATTCCTGGCTCTCGACACACAGCCACGCTCCTGTTTGAGCCAAAGCCTGAGCACCTATCAGTCATCCCTAAAGACCACAGTTTGTCTGTCTGCAAGACGAAGAGTTCTGGAAATGTGACCAACACACCCTCTCATCTCAGATTTCATCAGAAATTCCTGGGTACTAGCAAGTATCTAGTTAGGGTTGCGATTTAGGTGATTATCTCATAAACCCCTGCACAGTAGGTTTGTATGAATTGATGGCATAAAAATTGAAGAATGGGGATGGAGAGAGAGAGAATAAAAACTATTGTCTAAGACAGAAATTCTTCTAACAGGGCTAAGCTGTCCCCTAAACATCATATTGGGAACTCATGCACTAGAGGAAACAGGTTTCCAGACCTTAACAGTGCTTTCTGAGGGTTGAGAAATATCAGACTAGCCAGGTTGTCATCTGCCATTGACATTCCAATGGATTTGTGAAATTTTGAACCACCCTGACTTGAGCACCCATTTTCCAGCTGCTGGGTTCACCTCACTCTTGCTTATGTTCCCCTCAAAACCAAAATGCCCTTTGTCATAAAAGCCTCATCCTATTTAACCTTCACAAGGCTCCTGCTGGGTTTCTGCATTAAGCACATGTTCCTAATTTACAAATCATTTTTGCAGCCAAATAAAACGGTCTCTATTTTGGCATTGTTCATGATTTCTTAGTTTACAGAATTAACCACCATATGATTTAGTATACCTGGTGTAGCCCGAACCCTGGTAGCCCCAGAAGTCCATACCTGAATGGCCTCATCCTGTGAATGTTTCCCCATGGCAAAAGGGGCTCTGTGGATGTAAACGAAACAAGGCTCTTGGGATGGAGGAGATGGTCTTGGACCATCTGAGTGAGCAAACACGAGAGTCTATATGAAAGGAAAACAGGAGGACCAGAGAGAGGACTTGTGACCGTGGAAGCAATGTGTGCTGGTCTGAGGCCAAAAGGTAAGGAAAACAGATCCTTGGGGTTGAAAGGACAGGAAGGAGGCTCTGCCCCAGGCCCTTGAGAGGAAAGCAGCCCTGCAGAACCAGCTAAAATGCCTGACCTGCAAGGCTCAGAGACAGATGTGTCTCTGAACCACTCACTAAGTAATTCATTACAGCAGTGACCGGAAACAAACTCAGTGCTTCTCTGGTTGTGTCGATCCATGACGCCCTGGTTCTTCCCATTCTGTTCTGCTAATTTATCTGTGAAGGGAACATGGTCCTGCACCCCGGAGAATTTCCCGCGGTTTGGTTTGGCCAACTGCATCTTAATGATTGTGTTTAACTTGTTCTTCCCTCTCTAAAATTTCTTATTATGTCAGATACCTAGGCCTGGGACACACATGTTTAATCTGAGGGTGCAAACGTGTCCCAGAGAAGCTGTGAATCCTGCTGGCATCAGGGGGAGAGGTGCACTCAGCCAATCACCTGTTTTGTGAGTAAAGCATGGCCTCTGGTTCAGGGGTCTCTTTAATCAACACCTGCAACGCTCCCAGTGGCCTGCAGCTAAGGGTGTTGATAACGCCAGCAATGATCACTCGAATCTCTTGTTTCATTACGGAAGGCAAAATGGTCCTGTCCTCATCAAGCCACCTCTTCTGCAGTTATCAGCTGGATTTGTTCCACAGAGGAATCTTTTCTGATAAAATATTTACTCTCCCCGGGGCACGGTTGGAACAGGAAAGATAGAGTAAATATTTGATTTTTCTATCAGTGTTTAGAAAAATGAATTAACTTTCTGCATTCATTGGAGGTTACTCTATACTCTTTTAAATTTTTTATTATAATCCTGTGGACTTTAAAACATGTGATAAATTTCAGTTCGAAACAGTGATTCTGTTTTTCTCGTTGTCTCTGCTGGACACTGTCCAGAGCGGGGACGCTGACCAGAACAGCTGGTTTTCTTTCCTGGGCCCAGAGCACGGGCCCCGTTGTGGTTTTCTTTCCCAGGGAAAGGTGGCTCTAGACTGTGGTTTCTGCACAGAGCCTCATGCCCTATTCCTCCCCGTGGGTGGGTTAAAGCCACGGCTGGTGCCGCATTGGTTGTGAGGAGCCCAGCTTGAGCTCCTGGGCAGGTGTTTGCCTCTGGAACCAACAGTCAGGGTCAACTGTGAGCATCCTCCCGGGTCCCGTGTGCTGCCTGGCACACTGGCCGCTGGGGTCCGCCATGCTGCAAGTCATTACAGCATGGTTTCCCAGTCTGCCTCTGAGTTTTCCTCTGATGTTTGGCTCTCAGGGTTTTGTTTCAAATTGGCTGTGTTTTTGCATTTAATGGTTGATCTGATTCAAAACATGTTTGTACCTGTAGTGGCAAATAAGGCTTTCTGAGTGTCAAGCTGTCCGAACTCCTGTAACAGGACGGTTGCACGGTTGAGGGTCATCGATGTTGATGCGGGGACTGGGGAGCCAGTGACTGAGGAGGTGAAGGACACAGGGGCACTGAGAACCTGCCCTCCACCGCCCACCCACAGCTCCCGGGCCCACATCCAGAGCCTCCACGCAGGGCCCAGGTCGAGGTGGGGCGGGGTAGAGCCAGGCGACGGTAACTACAGCAGCCAAAGAGAAGTGCGCTGTGGCCAGAGAGACACGGTTTCCTACGCTCTAAAGTGCTTTCGGGTCAGTGAGAAAAGGACAGGTCAGGCCTCACGTCAGCATTGATTGTATTAAAATAATTTTAAAATCTGAAGGATTCTGTCATCCTCAACTCACTCCTTGGAACAAATAAGCCCTGGATAAAAGACAAGTTTCAATTTTTCCAAGGAAAATTATGAAAGTCAAATAATCTGAGAAAATGTCAGCTTACATTTTCTTTTCTTTTTGGTACCGGGGATCAAACTCGCATCCTTGTGCTTGTGAGGCAGGCAGTGGAACCACTGAGCTAAATCCCCGGCTTTAATACATTTTCATGACCAACTGAGTTCTAAACATGGATGCGTCATCAGAACCGGAAGGTATAAAGAAGAAAATTGATAGGATTTATTTATTCAATAAAAAACTCAAGGGCCGGGGATTTAGCTCAGTGGTTCCGCCACCTGCCCTGAAAGTGCAAGGTCCTTAGTTCGATCCCCAGTACCAAAAAAAAATTTTTCAAATAAAAATAAAAAAATAAATAAATAAGTCAATTTTTTCCATGAACAAGATTAAGAAAAATGACCCACTGAGTTTAAAAATATCTGTAATAGTGTATGGGTTTCTTTGAATTTGACAAAATGTTTCTAAAGTTCGTTAGACAATAGGAAATACAAAATTGAAACAGAAAAAGGACATGGAACTCGCATCTGGGCACATTCGTGCTTATTATGGAACGAGAATGACAGCAGTCTTGTTCAGCACACAATAGACTGGCCGAGGTAAGCCTGCAGCAGTCTAGGTGCTGAGCCACAGGACATACGCAGTTGAAAGGCATAATTTCAGTTGGCGTAAAAAGGAAGGGTCACTCCATAAACGGTGCTCAGACCATGGGTTAATGTGAGGGGAAAAAATAGAACTGGATTTCACTGTTATAAGAAACATTACAATCTATTCTCAGTGGCTCTCATAATGTCTTGGTAACTAATTTCTGTAAATTTAAAAAATAAGAAAAATCAGTTCAACAACCGGAGCCAGTATGAGACTTTTCTGGAAAATTCCATAAACCCATCACAGAAGAGTTGCTAAGTTTACGGACTGCAAACGTGTACTGACGAATGTTTTCGAAAAGAGTTAAGAAGACCAAAACATGGGAATTTGCGGATGTGACCCGTGGGGGCCTGTGTCACTCTGGGGACTGTGGAGACTTCGAGCCAAGGCCGAGGCCTCTGCAGCCTTCGTCTAAGTCCTCGTCCCTGAGAGGCCTCCCCTGAGGAACCCGAGCGAGTGGGCAAAGGGACACCTGGCTCAAGTAACAGCAAAGACGCAGCGTGAGGCCCCTTGGCAAGGGACACAAACATAACCTGTGACTGGTCTGTGTGAAAAATTAGTAATAAGGTCTGCACTCACCAACTCAGAGAAATTTCCCGAAACATTCAGTGAGGAAAAAGACATGGGAGAGAGTCCTGGTTCCTCTGTAAATATCTATGACATAAAAATAGCATGTGGGCTGCAGCTGCAGCTTGGTGGTGGAGCACTCACCTAGCATGCACACGTGGTCTTGGGGTGTTCCAAGGAGCAAAGGGAAGTTGGGGTTTTACTGAGAAAAGAAAACTACATGCAGCATTTTAAGAGGAAGCGTGCTGGCCCTGTGGCATCCAGAGACAGCTAGCCAGAGGCCACCGTTGCTAGGTAATACTAGCGATGTTACCGGCAGTGTTGCACTGGTCTGGCTCTCCCAGCTTCATGGTTGGGTTTTCGAGACCCAGCGGCAGGTAAGCGTTCTAATGCAGCAGCTCGTTGGCCTTGTCTGTCCCTGTCTGTCCTCAACCCCTCCCTCCATGGGTTTCCAGGGCTCCGTGTGCCAGGGGTGACAGGGGTGAGAGGGATGACTCCCTTTTCAATTGGACAGCTCTCACAACAGTAGAGCCACACAGCCTAGAAACACTCCTGCTGAAAAGTATTAAAAACTGTACCAACATTTCAAAGTGTTGTTTCCATGAAGGGGCAAGGTCATAAAGAAAGCTTAAAAGACAGAAAGGAGTGAAGCAGGGGCCAGGTTGGCAACTGACTTCTTCACCCGCTGACCCACTGGACACACACCGCATCCTGGGACCGGCAGAGAGCAGGACACAGGGCCACCCTCGGGGTGCGGGACTCAGGATGAGCACAGTGCATGGTGAGCACACAGGACTCCTCCTGAAGATGCCTCAGAACCATGAGGATGAGCAAAGTAAGCAGATGCAGAAGAACCAAGGTCATGTCCTTGCCTTTCCGTGATTTCCAAAAATATTAAAATTTTAGATGGGTGTGAGGGCACATGCCAGTATCCTGGACCTCTGGAAAGCTGGGGGGTGGGGGGCAGAGCACAAGACCAAGCTGAATTTCAGCTTAGCCAGACCCTGTCTCAAAGGTGTGGGGCAGAGGACAGAGGAAGTGCCCAGTATGAAGGCCTTGGGTTCAATCCCTACATATATAGGGATTGTTTAGGGATGTGACAAAATTTTATAGAAAATCACTATGGCTTCAAAATATTGATCTCCTAATTCTACATAGTGGCAGACTTAAACACTCTCAGAAAAAGACAGAGTGATTAGATTCAAAGATAGATCAAAAATACATGAAGTTTTCCACTCAAGAATCCAGGAGAAATAACATAATAAAGCCAAAGAAATTAGAAGGGAAGTGGGGAGGGGGAGGAACAATTTTAATAAAAGAAACCCAGGCATGAAACTTTCAGGTAAGCACCAGCACCAAAAGAAGATTTCATGAAATCACCAATGAAACGAATTTTGGGAAAATAAGATTAAAAAGGTTAAGACACAAAGAAGCAACACAGAGAAGCACAGAAGAGTCCACTGCAGTGAGGATTCATGTGTCATCAAAAAGGTCTATGTGCAACTTAGTTCAGTTAAATAATTGGTCACCTAAGAACCGAGACATGTGGCAGACCTTCTCACTTGATTTTCTTCCTGAAAGAGGGTTTCCTAATAGAAAACTATAAATGTGCATGGAACACATCCTGCAATAGCCCCTGCTAGAGAGTGGACCTTTTCATGGAAAGCTAAGGTCTCTGGAGGCAGCCCAGGGATACACAGGCTAGGACGTCCTGGGGGAAGGAACGACATGACAACTCTCCAAGGGAATAGACAGAAGGTGAATTTTACCCAGAACCTGAGAATGTGACCTTATTTGGAAATAAGATCTCTGCAAATCTAATTAGTTTAGGATTTCAAGATGAAATTACCCTAGATTTAGGGTGAGTGCTAAATCCATTGACTGGGGTCCTTATGATAAGAGAGACAGCCATGTCACAGAGAGAACAAGTCCACTGATGCCAAAGGCACAGACTGGGAGGAGGGCTGCGGGAACACCAGAGCCTCCAGCTCTGGAAGAGTCCTCCAGAAGCACCAGAGAGCTAGGGCTCTGCCCATGGATGCCTTGTTCAGCCCTTCTTGGCTTCAGGTTCAGCCGCCAGAAGGGGAGGAATGCTTTGCAGTTACACTGCTAAGTGTGAGGAAACTTGTTACGCAGCCACAGGTGACTAATACAATGGGAAAGAATGCCCACAATTTCCTTTCCTGAGCACGCAGCGGGAGCAGGTTCTCATACTCATTTCCAGGAGCAGCAGATGCCGGCAGACGCTGCTACTGACAGATGACAGCAGTGCTCGGGTCTGCACGTCACTGTCTCATCATAGTAAATCGTGGAGTCTGTTTCACTTAGTCCACACACTACTGATTCATTGTTTTCAGTGCTTTCACACTCTGCCTCCAATCCCCTTCTCCAGGCTTTTGCTGCTACAATGCTGGTGATGTGTCTTTTACTGTAATAATTTTAAAAAATTTACATTCACTGCATATTTAGATCACCCTTGTATGTTTTCTTCAGCTAGAATATTTCATGTGGTCTATTCCAATCCAAACCAGTACACATTCAAAACTGGCTATGTGCCGTGGAGGGTGAATAGTATTTTAGTTGAGAACATGTATTTGGTCACCAAGCTTTTGTTTATAGATGTTATTTCACTACTAAGGTTTAGCACCAGACAAAAGAAGTGTAATGCTGCTCTTATTTCAGTTTTAAGTAGTGTTTTTTAAATTTGAAGCTTAAGCAATTTTCAATTTATGCTTAAAATGTCACAATTTTTAAAAGTGTGTCTAAACATCTTTTTATTGACTTTTTTTCTGGTACTGAGTATTTGACCCAGCTTCATCCCCAGACCTACCTGCCTACTCGCTCCCTCCCTCCCTCCCTTCTTTCTTTGAAACAGGGTCTCACTAAGTTGCCCAGGTTGGCCTTGAACTTGTAATCCTCCTGCCTCAGCCTCCCAAGTCCTGGAATTACAGGCATATACAAGCACTCCTGGCTTTCTATTCATTCTTGAAATTAATCTCCTTACTACCTCTTAAATCTTTTCAATCTAATTATCCCTCTTTGAGTGGCTTATTTTTATATATTTGGACTGCTTAATTGTTTGCTCTTTGCATTTTCTAAAATCGCTTCCTGCTTCTAATATCTTTTGTTTCATTATTTCCATTCCTTTGGTACCTCTGCTATGAAATGATGAAATATCTTTCCAGTTTGCTTATAAAATTTAAATTTGAGAAAGTCATGACTGTGTGCTAAGTGAATCCTCTGGAGTCTTGTTGCTTTCTTGCTTAATCTGCCGGCTAGGTCTCCTCCCAGGGCTGCAGTGGGTGCTGGTTGGCACACAGCCACCCTTGTCCATGCTGTGAGTCTCCTTTGGGAGCTCAGAAGCGCACCCACCCCAGCTGCTGGGTGGTCCAGACACTCTTGAGAGACTCTCTAAACCTCAGATGTGGGGATGCCGACTTCCTCTCCCGTGGCCAGGCAGTGAGCAGCATTGCAAAGGAAGCTGCTTGAGGCCGGAAGAGGAAGCACTTTGCATATAGAGTCTCCTATCAACAGCAAATTCCCTGCCCACAGCCATGGACAGGTCTGCACAGCAGCTACATTCCCAAGCAAGCCAGGCGTCAACCTGCAGCAAGGACGGGGTCTCGTGCACTGTTTCCTGTCACCCTCACTGTGAGGCATGGGGCACAGGGATCCCCCAGGCTCACAGGGGCAGGTGGAGCCCCAGGAAGCTGGCTGTCACTCGGTCCCTATTGTTGGGGAGAAGCTGCTGTGCTGCCCGGACGCACCTGACTGAAGCTGGCTCCACATTTCAGCCTCTGGGTCTTGCTGTGTGATGAAGGACTTGTTTCCAAGACAGCTCGAGAGGCAGTTGGGGCTGTGACTCAGACCAAAGCGCATCATCTCTGAGGCCACATATGAGTACTTTTCAAAAGCTATTGTTGGAAACTAATTTCCAGCATAATGGGAAATGCTCAAACTTGGTAGTAAATTAAATACATCTACAGCCGCACAAGACACCACAGCAGCCTGACAGCCTAACAAAGATAAACACCTCTGACCTTCCTCCATGCTGGTGGGAGGACACCACACAGGGCCTCCGTCCCTGCCAGGGGAAATGATAGGTTAGCAACTCCGTGCAAAGCAGGAGGGATGTCTGTAACAGACTCTTCCACTGTGACCTAACACTAGGGTTTCATCCAAAATAAGTTCAAAGATTCTGAAGCATGTGGTTTATTTCAGCACGTTTTAAGATAAGAAACAGTCAAAAATAAACAAAATATGCAACATAAAAAGCAATTCTAAACTGGGCATGGCAGCTTGCTAGTAATCCCAGCACCCAGGAGGCTGAAGGAGGAGGAGGATCGCTGTGAGTTCCAGGCCAGCCTGGGCTACATAGTGAGCCCAGGGAAGGAAGCAGGAAGGAAGCAGGAAGGAAAAGGGAGGGAGGGAGGGAGGGAGGGAGGGAGAGAGAAGAGAGAGAGAGAGAGGGAGAGAGATGGCGGGGGGGGGGGGGGGGGGGGGGGGGGGGGGGGGGGGGGGGGAGACAGGGATTCCATGAAGTGCAAGAGGAATTCCATGGCGGGTGGGGAGGAACTGTAGCAATCCATCCGCTGAGCTTCTTGAGCTCTTCTAGGTGTGAGCAGGCGAGCCAGGAGGAGCGTGCTGAGAAGATGGCTCTGGAGGTTCTGGTCCACGGCCGTGGATCTGGGCAGTGCATCCGGTGTGATCAGGAGGGACAAGAAGCTGCTCGCTAGTGGGGGAGGGAAACAGCAGAGCCTCCCTTGAGGGTAGCTCAGGGACAGGCACCTCCGCCAGGCCTCCTTCAGTGTTCCCGCCACCTTTCAGTAGCATCGAACTAAGACCCAAGCCTTCAACACAGGGCCTTGGGGACATTCCAGACCCACACTGTAGCAGGAGGTACAGGCTTTCATAATTAGCATGTTTTTCAAATGTTCTAGTGTGGCATTGGGTCACCGGGTATTACAGGCCCAGGCCTGGCCTGCTCGAGGCCATAGCAGAATGAGACACAGCACCTAGGGTTTGGTAGGTGCAGGAACCCGAGGTACCCTCTTGCTGAAGTAGGGTGACCAAGGAGTGCTGACGGAGCGAAAGATCAGAACAGAGCTCAGAACTACACAGACCGCAAGTAAGCACGGGAAAGGTGTCATTGGTCACTAGGGAAATGCAAATTAAAACAACAGTGACAGGGCAGTTCTCAGTCCCTAGAAAGGCTGAAGTCCGAAGTGCTAAGTCAGTCACTGGTCAGGGAGCAGAGTAAGGGGAATTTTCGTACTTTCCTGCAAAGCCGCACACAGCCATCCCTGTGATTCAGGAAGTGCACTCCCGGGTATTTACCCAGCTGACCTGAAAACAAGTCCATACACAGACCTGCACATGAATGTGCACAGAGACTTTACCCATAATTGCCAAAATGGGGTGCAACTAGATGTCCTTTAATAGGTGGTGGACAGATAAACTGTAGATTAAATACAAGAATATTATTCAGTGATAAAAATGGATGAGCTATCAAGTCACATGAAAACAGGTTACTCTTCAATGTACGTTGCTAAGTGAACGACACTGGTCTGAAACGTCTACCTACTACATTACTGCACTTTTAGAATACTCAGAAAGGGAAAACTGTAGAGACACTGAACAGACAACACTTGGTTGTCATGGACTTCAGGGAGGTACAATAGTTAAAGTACAAAGAATTTTTTAGGTAGTGAAACTCGTCTGTATTTTGCTAAAAAAGTGGATACATGAAACTATGCATTCATCAACACACACAAAGTTTTACAAAGAGGAGCCTTAATGGACACACATTCTGAAAATTGTTTAGGAAGTCAGGGAATTCAGGATGGGATGGAGACTGTAAACAAAAGAATGTACCAATGCAAATTTATGACACAGCCTCACTGAAGAGGCCTGGAGATAAACGTGTCAACCTGAATAATTCTAGAGAGGGATAGAGATTGTTCGGCAGATTGCAAAAGAAGCTGTGCATAGTACTGGATTTTATACGGCAATGTTGTTCCTACCAAGATTGGGCTGACCCAGCTGAAGCACTATGCGCGCACCAAAGTGAGAGAGTAAATGGGGCACGTGGGAGCTGCATTTCTCACGGTTGCTGTAGACGGTTTCGGATGAACCAGGGTAGAAGGCTAGAAAGACCCATAGGGAGTGGGTTAGATTTGAAGAGGTCAGTTGAAACTTGTAGAGAGGGGATGCTTCATATAGATGGTATGGATAGAAGTATTTATAGATCTCTTAGTATCTGTAAGTATAGACACATATGTGGGAGTCACCGAGAAGGAGTGAGCACATGCTGCACCCAGGTCTGAGTTTCTAATACCATTCTCCAACACATGGGGCCTGGGTCCTTTGGAGAAATGGCTGATTCCAGGACTAGGCCAGGACAGACACAAAAGAAGCCGGGCATCTTATTCCTTACCAAAGAGTAGGGAAGTGCAAAACACACATGCACACAATAAATGATTAAATAAATAAATGTAGAAAAATAAATGAACTTTCACCCACTGTCCACTCAGGTCACTTGTAACACCATTCATTGGAATGCAAATTTATGCATACAATTTTAGGCGTAAACTTTCAAATTTAAATAAATTATGGAAATAGTGAAAACTTACCCCATAAAACCAATGTAGATCCTTTGCCTCGCAAGAAAATTAACCTTGGTCTTGAACAACCCAAAACTTTGCATTGAAGTTGTGGTAAAGCGGTTGTCAAAGACAGAATATTGTCTGAGGCCTTTTCTTAATTGCCTCCTAGCTACAGTAACAAAGGCTGTCACTTAAATTAGCTTTTCAGTGGCCACAAAAGGAAACATAGTTTCCTTCTTAGACAACCTTAACTGTGTGTCTAAATTAAGTATTCCTAGAGTATGCCTGAAACAACTGATTTGATTTTGGTTTTGTCCTTAGTATCAGTTAATGTGTCAAGATTCCCCTGAGGGAAAGCAGGAGACAAAGGTAGAGAGGAAGCGGTCTGTAGAACGACAGCACCCTTGGGTGGCATGTAGGTCAATAGTAAAGCACTTGCCCAGCAGCACAGGGCCTCCTCAGTTTGATCTCCAGAGCAGTACTGAGGGGCTAGGGGAAGGGAAGCATCCTCCTTCTGCAAGGAGAAGGAAGAAAGACTGCACTGTATGGTTTTGGGGGGACATATCTCCACATAAAAGAGCATCCTACTACTGGTTCTGACATGAAGCGGTTCCTTGAGTTTTATCAATCTGTCTGATCACAAAGATCACACTTAGTAATGCCAAATATGAAAGTGAAGGAGAAGATATCTCCTATGTTAAACACAATGATCTTTCTTAAACTAATAATATATTTCCTTCCTGAAGGTTTTTTTTTTAATTTTTGGTATCTAAAGTCCCTGTAAAGTGATCTAAATATTAAAGTTCACACAATGGAGCAATCTGTCAGTCAATTTTAAATTTACAATCATAATTGCAATCTCTGGCTTCTACCTATAAACTAAAAAGAAGGGGAAGCCTTTGAGAATGTCAACAGTAGCTAATCTGGAATATTGTTTCAAGTTGTTTCTTAGAGGGACAGTTTCTTTCATTTTTCATTAGCTGTGACTGAAGAAATATTTTAGTGGGGCAAACTTGGGGTCTAAATTATGATTAAAAGCATCTTTCTCTTATTATGAAAGAAAGCATACCACTATACAGTTGGGATTTTGCTTCTTTTCTGTTCTGAATTGCTCTCAAATAAGTACTTTTCCTGTTTAAGAAGTTCTCTAAAATGGTCACTATAGTTTTGAATTGCCTTGGCAAAAGTGTGCCTGTTAAAATGGTGTGCACAAGAGGTGGTCTCGGTGATGGAATATGAAAGCCGGGAGTTCTGGCCAGATGAGGTGCAGTTGATGCTGAAGACACGGCACCAGGACTGCAGTAGGCCCCGAGTCCTGGCTCTTGTCAATGTCTGTGGGTGTCTGGAGCTTGGCAAAGTCCAACCTTCGCCTATGGGGAATCAAAATATCCAGGCTCCAAGCAGACAAATTCAGTAAGAGCAGGGCTCCGGGACACAAAAACCAAACTGAGCAAGAAGCTCTTCACAAGAAAGAGTTTGAAGTGGTGGCCCAGGACCACACCTGCTGGGGACACTGGTCTGAGAAGCCGCCCCCGTGCCTCAGACCACACTGGCTGCCTGCAGACGGACTTCTCGGCCTAGCTGTGTTCTCTCCCTGTGGACAAACACACAGACACACAGAACATGGGACAGTCCATACCAAGTGCAGAAAACAATGTTGCCAAAGAACAATACAAATCAGATATGATGGCTACAAACCCTAAGGGACCAGTGCCTAGGAAAACAAACCCAGTGCTAAAAGCCTTTCCATGCAAGAGCTCCGTTCAGCACGAACTGGCCCACTCCCTGGGACCTTCTGGCGGGAGCTCCAGGCCCCAGTCAGTCGCTCGCCAGTGCCAAGCAGCATGGATCTCTGCTGCAGCTCTGCAGGACCTCCACTTCTGGTGCTGTCCTCTGGGGACACATCAGGAGCACTTTCAAGGGGAAGACTGAGGTGCTGGCCCTGTAGTGAGGAAGCACACACACCTGGGGAACCAGGAGAGGTATTTACACTCACACACACACACACACACACACATACACAGTATTCATCAGCTTCTCATCCCTACAGCAAAGGTCCCATCATCTCCCACCCGAGAACTAAGCCTTCAGTGGACCGGGGACATAATAAGCCACACTCAGTGATGAGCTATTGTGACTTCAGGTCACCGAGCCAATAAACGACTAATACCTGTTGTGTTATTCCCCCTAATTACAACCCACAGAAGGCACTGGGGCTGGATCGCTTTTTATTTAGAGTGCACATTGTCATGGCATTTTACAGTTCTTCTGAATGCCCGTGTTCCAGGCTTCCATTCATTTCATCATAGTCTAATACTATCCTTATCATGGGGTCTCTATGAGATGATCTCCTAAAAAACAGCTTTCACTAAATCTATTAGTTGGGTGATTGGGGACGAGCAATCTTATCATCCCGGATATCTCTGAGGTTTGGGCCTTGAAAATCCAGTTATCTTTCAGATGTAAACATTCCTATATCTAAATTATTAAACGTCACCAAGTCTCCAGTAAAAGGAAAATGTGAGCTATTAATGCTCATTTTTAATTATTTCTATCATCAAACCAAAGAGACAGATCTTGATGCCTTGCTCTATAACTGTACTTCAGTTTCCACCATGTTTCCTTGCCCCACCCCCAAATGTCACACCCTACACTAACTCAGCTCCTGCAAAATTCTTTTCCTGGCCGCCTGGACGGTGTCGGCAGTGCTGCAGCAAGGCGGTTTCGAGGACCCCGTGCAGTGGCAGTGTCTGCAGCTGCTGGGGCTGGGCCTGGGCTCCTCAGGGCGCGGCACGGGAACGCGCGGCGGAACCCGGCCGCAGCCGCAGACCTGGAGTCGGGCGCGCGCCGCAGCCCCGCGCAGGCGTAGAGCGGGCCTGGCGCCAGGGGCAGGGCCGAACGCAAAAGGCGGAAGTGAAAGCAGCTGCTTCAATTGGCTCCGTTGGCAATAACTAGGCAACGGTTCCCACATGGTCTAGCGGTTAGGATTCCTGGTTTTCACCCAGGCGGCCCGGGTTCGACTCCCGGTGTGGGAATCTGGAATCTTTTGGATTACAGGAAAGCCTGTGACATCATCTATATGCTCATTAAGCGAGACTCTAAGCAGGACTCTTAGGAGACCCCAGTCCTGAGGGAGAGCTGCTGTCTAGAAGGCTCTACGGATTGTCATATGCCAAGTAATCCTTTCCTAAAATTAGTGCAAATATTACACACCGTTTAATTTACAATTATTACAATAGTTACATTTATTTAATTCATGTACAGTTATTTAATGGTCAAATTCAGACAAAGGAATCCGTAGCTTCCAGCCAAGGCAGTGTTGGCATTGCTCCCGTTTCTGCCTGCAGGAGCTGGGTGTGAGGAAGCCAGCAGCCTCGGGAACGGCACAAACGAGCCTGGACAGGGACCTAGGGCGAGAGGAAAACCAGAGCTATGCACCCGGGTCGGCTTCCAACAGACAGCGCGTGGGGGACATTGAGGCCTGGGGTCAGCCTGAGCGCAGTCACACCTGTGGTTAGGCGGGCAGGGTCAAAATGGGGGAGGTGGGAGGGCCTTGAAATCTCAGCTTCAGAGCCATTTTCAGCACGGGGTTAACTTGCTTCTTTGCCTGCACACCCCAGCTGCATGGGAGCCGCATACCTGGTGGCCAGTGCGTGCCCAGCACAGGTGGCCTTGCCTGGGGGCATCCTGTACCAGTCGCTGGGCTGGGCTGGCTCCCTGGACTGTCTGGCTCTGCCCCTGCTGCTCGCAGAGAGACTGCCCCCGTCTCTGTCCGTGCCTGAAGAGCAGTTCTAGGTTCTCAGCTGCTGTGGGAGGTAATGCAAGCCTTGGCCATAAAGGTCGTTTTAGTCTTTTGCAAGCGATTGCTTCAAACATCATCCATTATGGGGCATACAATAGATCCTTTTAAGATGTAGTTCTGAAAAGTGTCTTTTGTAAATATCTCTCAGACTGCCTGCCTTCTCTCCATTCCCATTTCCACAACACAACTCCCGGTTATCACTGATTTGAGCCACAGTTACCTGCTCAGCCTCAGCGGGGCTGCAGTGATAGATACAATCAGAACTTCACATGCCACCTACGGAAGAGTCCGTGAGAATGCTTCCCTCGTTTCAGATAAGGCCATCATGCAATCTGAGCTTTATGCTGCCGTTTCGAGGTGAAATACAATAGGGCTGAGATGGACGCTACTAGCCAAAGGGGAGGGCTTGTGTGGTCATTTCACTGTTTGCTCTTATTTTCTTTCATAACTGCATATTATTCCTCTCTTTGAGGCCCCTGGATCTCTGCGAACTACGTTTCCCACATGCCCTTTCCAGTAGATTTCTGGCTCACATCTGCTTGGGGACACTGTTGGAAGACCCGGGTATGTCGCTGGGAAACAGAGCCTTTTTCATGCTTCTGGGAGTGTCTCTGGTGGCAGTGAGTATTCCCTGGTGGCTGCCACAGTGGCTTTGGTGATCCCAACAGGGGCTGCAGTCAACCAGGAGCCGCTAGTAGTGGCAAAGTGGGCTGCCATGCCATCCGGTAGCTGCAGAAATCGCAGCAGAACAGAAGTGGATTTGACAGTGGTAGGTTCCCATGGCAATGCCATCTCGTGCCCTGAAGTCACACCACCACTTCCTATAAGTCCTTTTTGCTCTGAGTACTGGCATGTGGGTTACTAATATCCCAAAAACCTAATTGGTACCCGCTCTGCCTTTTCTAGTCCTTCCAAACAGTTGTAACCAATTCCCTCTACTAATTTCTTGTTCCAAATATCTGTTTCTTTGCCTTCAGACCAATTGATGCAAGCGTTGTATTGAGTGATCTGAATTTCATTTTGAAGGACGGGGGACATTAGTGTTCCATATGTCAGGGCAAGTTCTTGGGGAAACATTTCAGTGGAGGCCTCTATCAGGTAAAAGCGTGTGGAAATGTGCAGGAGTTGAGTTACTCTCAGGGTTCCAGTGCCTTTTGTACGAGTCAGGAACTTAAGTCTGAGTAGCCCTTTGACAAGAAATCCTCTATGTGCTCGTCTTTGTTGGTGGCACTAATCTCTCTAATTCTCCTGGAGTACAGCACTGGTTTACTAAACAAGGGAAAGTTTCAGGGCTGCCATTTATTCCTTCACCACTGTAATCCTCACTCCAGGACCGAGGGAGCCAGAAGGCAGTGTCTATGACCAGGGATGTAAGTTTGAACATAACAGACCAGCTGGGCCCACAGACATAGTAGAACCACTCTGAGACAGACTCAGGCCAAAACTCCATTTACCTCCTGAGGTCCAAGGAAGTACACAAAGTATTGGAAGAGTAGAAGGATAAATAACAACAGTAATAATTCTGGATTTCCTAACTGCAGAGAAGGATTCAAGTCAACTCCAAACCAGGGTAAATTGGCAGAACAAGTGGCCGCTGGTACTCTTGGGGAAGTGCTGATTGCAGGAAGGGGGGATTTGCAGGATATTCCTGGGCCAGTCCTCAGTAAGTGGGCTCTATGCTTCCTTCAGTGCCATTTAGCATGTGGACAGACTCAGCTGTTGGCTCTAGATGACAGGAAACACCCACTTCGGTGACCCAAGCCAGGCTTCACTAGAGTTTTTAAATTGTAGGTATCAAACCACAGCTTGGTGCAATCCACCTGTTCTGTTGCTAGGACTCCACTGCCAAAGATTCCCAGGTGAGCCCACCTTACTCACAGGCCTGGCCATGTGGTGCTGCCCCTCTGGGGTTCCATGATCCCTACTGAGTATGGAATCCCTGTGGTTTTTCTCACCAGCCCGGGCCTGTGAGAAGCTGTCCCCAAAGAGTTTTCTGGAAGCTGGGGCCCTCCTTGCCAGTGCATTTCTCAATACTTAGTGGAGGGAGTATCTTCTGGGCCCCTTCAGGGGAAGCAGTGGGGGGCACATTTGTGGGTCACGTTGGGTAAAATCTCACTGCAACATGACCAATGGCTGAAGCCTTTCAAAGCATTAGTCCTTCACTGCTGGGGGCACGATAGGGCCACCCCGTGATGATGCCCATTGTGAGTCCAGGTTCCTGTGAACTGACTAAGGCAACTGGAAGTGAGAGCCACTCCTGGTCACTCAGACTAACACATGTAGTCCATACTGACAAGCTTGCCCCAATCTAATGCTGTCTTCTGCCTCCTTGGCCTAGAAATCCTGGAATTTACTCCCATGCATCTTCCTTAACTTCCCGAACATAGATTAGTCTGGACTTACAATCATCCCAAAGTGTGCCCTATCTCACGCTGGATTAGACTTGACCTCCTGGATTGTTCTACTTTGAGGTCTGGATGTGCTGAGGGTGGCAAGGGTGACAAAGGGAGACCTGGTACAGCCTGGGTCTCCCTGTGAAGGGTGAGTGCCGTGGCCAGATTGAGTCCCTGCTGTGGGAAGTAGTCTGTGCCTCAGCAGCATTAGCATCCTCGGGGAACCTGTTAGAAACCCAGTCTCCTCCCAGACTTGCTAAGTATTACGGCTGTGTCTAGATGTCCCTCCAGAGCCTCATGTGGTCATAGATGGGGCTTTTTCAAAGGTGGGTGCTCTAGAGTGTGTGACTCTGGGATCAAGGGTGTGTGATTAGTACACCAGTCCACTGATTGGTTGGCATAGTTCTGGGTGTGGATAATGGGAAGCCCACCCAAGGTGTGACTGGTACCCACCCTAAGGCCATGTAGCCTGGATAGAATATAAGGGACACAAAGAGGATGGCTGTAGTTACTGCTGGGGTCACTTGCTGCCTGCTATTTTTGCTGCCTTCTGCCTCCCATGAACTGTTTCTCCTCTGTGATGCCTTCTGCCATGCCACCCTTCCTTGGAGCCAGCTAACTATGAACTGAATCCTCTACAAACTGTGAGCCAAATAAACTCTTTCTCCTTTAACTTTGGCTATCAGGTATTTTGTCTCTGCAATGAGAAAATTAACTAAGATACTAGGTGAAAACATTCTCTTTAACAAGATTCTCAGAAGATTCTCACACACATGAAAGTCTGAAAATCACTGATCAAGGCTTCCAGGAAGGGAAAACTCTTCCTCAGAGGAAGAGGAGGCTTCTCCCATTGGCTAGAAAAGCTCAGGGAGATTTGAAGTTTCATAATTCTCAGATTCAGCCATGCTATCTCAAATATTCCCACCCTGTTTTGTTGGACGTCCATTGTTTCTCAATCCGTGTCCTGAATTCCACCTGAGTGATGCCAACAGGCAGTGGATCTGACTTATAGAAGCAAATTAAGGGGTGCACATTCAGCTGCATCTCTTACTGCTCACAGATACACAGAATAGCGGTTGTGGCCATCACACAAGATATTTAATCATCTGACAGAATTACAAGTTGAGAGTGGAAAGCCTTAGCAATTCATTTTTTTCCCTGTAAACTCTTCACACCACTCACAGTCACAAGAGCGACTTCTGTTGCTGTTTATAGTAGCAGCCTTCTGGTCCCGATACTTTACCTTCTACATCCCAAGCAATGCCAGGTTATGATTTTAATAAATATTCAGCTGCTTCATCAACCAACATGTCAATTTCCACAGGTAATAAGGTCATTCCTGTATTTATGCCCAGGGGAAGATAACCAATCTCAAATTTTCTTCTTTAAGGATCTATTTCCTGAGGCTGCTATTAATTAACAACAACCATAACTGTGGATGTCTACTCAGAGAAGCAGAATTCAATTTAGGTATTTATATATTTATTATGGTGCTGGGATCAAATCATTTTGCACATGCTCCTCAAGCCCTCCTCCACTGAACTGCAGCCCAACCCGCGATATTTCTAATTGAGGTCAAGATGGAGGAGCTAGGGGGAGGCGATGGAATTACAGGAGTTGAGATCATCTGCTGATGCAGGGGAACCTTCTAGGTTGCTCATTTTTCAGTCCCTTGGCCACTTGTGGGGGCCACTGTGGAAGATGCCATCCATTAACCCACACTGCCTGGGCTCCTGCAGCTACCCATGCTCATGGGAATCTCCCATTACCACTTTAGGGAATGCCGAAGATGTCGGGACCTGGAAGCAGCCACTATCACCAAAGAAAGATGAAGGGAAAAAATTGTCCTTTTCTTCCCACCTTCCAGTCTCCCATCAATGTCTTGAATTGACAGAACCTAATGAGAAGCCAGCTGGCCGGATGAATTGGCAGTGTTTGTCAGATGACAGCCTTCTGAGATACAGAGCCCAGCATTTATCATAGTTATTGCTACAGCTTGTTTATTTACTGGTCTTCTCTGAAACTGAAAGTCGTTGGGTTGGAGCTGACAACAAACTATTCCCGAAACATGCTTGTTTATCAACAAGGACGCTGTTTTGCTCATGATTCAGAGAGGGCTCAGCAAGGCTGTTTGGCTGTTTGGTTGTTTGGTGTGACACCTGCTACAGTCACTGGTGTAGCTGGATTCAGACAGCAGCCTGGGCTGGGTAGTCTCAGCCCCTACGGCTTCTCTGCAGACCGTGGGTATCTCAAGCGTGGTGGCCTCAGAGAACTTTCTGGCTGGCTTCTAAAAGGAAGCATGAATTGACACTTCTCTTAAAAGCTGGGCTCAGTGCCGCCCTCCTGTCTCTTATGCTGTATTACTGCAGTGCAGTTCCAGACTAGCTCAGAATCAAGGCGGTGGGAAATGGACTTTCTTGCTCTGTGGAGGGAATTGGCTTATTTTAAGGAGAGACAGTCCCCAGCTAACGATGGTACAACTTATAATTTTTACTCTGTGGTGGCACAAAAGCAATATGCATTCACAACAGCATTCTTCCCGTTCTGAATTTTGATCGTTTCTTACATCAGTGACATGGTCCGCTCCTCTGGCCGGCCGGCAGTGGAAGCGAGCTGCAGCTACCAGTCAGCCCTGGACCAGGAGGGGGAAGCACTAGTACCCTCCATGCACTGTGCAATGGAGCTAGGAGCTTAGCAGCTCAGGTACATTAGATGCATTTTCGACTTGATATTTACAACCTAGAATTTCAACTTGAGACAGAGACAAAACCCCATTGTAAGTCAAAAAGTGTCTGTATACAGTGAGTATTTGTTGGATGAGAAACAGAGTCAAGAAAGGGCAACCCTCCTGTTTTTAAAAACTGTGGTGCAAACTCTTTGTATTTTCAGGACACAGATGAGACCTTGAAATCCTGAGGAGCTGCAAGTCTCCCAAGGACAGACCCTGGAGGACAGGGCATTGCAGACCTGCATTAGAAGCTGAGGGTGCCCTCAAGGGTTGCAGGATGGACCAGAACAACGGAGACCAGAAGCTCCCCAGCTGGAAGGCACCCACAAGTTCCACCTGCTCCAGGTTGAGGAAGTGGACTCTGCCACCAGGGTCCCAGTACACCATTCAGCCCTCTGTTCTTCTACCCCTCCTTTACCTCTGCTTAAGTCTTTGAGACAGACTGGAGCATGCCTCCAGCCTCCTTGTCAGCCAACCTCTATTAAAACTCTTTCTTTCTGAAAAAACTGGTGACATAGTGTTGACTTCTATGCACACTGACCAGGGGCCCTTGTTTGGTATTAGACAGATAAATGAAGGAAAGTCCAGTGATACTTCTGTGGGAGAAACACCCTTCCTTCCAGAAGGCAATGAAATCCCAGAACCTGTCCATTTTTCCTTTTGGTTTTGGCTGCTAGGAAGCTGGGAGCTCAACCAAGGGCCCCATCTCTCAGTGTTGGCTCTTCATCCTCTCTCATGCCCGGCTCCTCCTCACAGTGCATGTGCTGTGTGCAAGCATGAGCAATGATTTTATCTGCAGCCTCAGTAAAGGAAATTTCATTTTTGGTGATAAGGCAAAAATGCTTATAAATAACAAAAAAAGCAATTGACCTTTTATTTAAACCTTCTTCATTAAAAGGAATGAGTTCTTGCTAGTGCTTCCCGAGAGAGGGGAAAGCAACTGAAATTGTATCTTATACTGTGATCCACAGTGAGCTAGAACTGTCTGTGGCTCATTTTCCTAACACCTGCATAGACCTCAAGGCCTTCAGCACCCACCAGTGGTTCTCCCACATCCTTTGGGGATCACGTTTCTTTGTTGCCTGATCCTTGCTTCACTTTGTCGCTTCAGTTATCATCAGTCATTCACAGTACTGCATCAACAATTCCTATGAATCACTCTAAAAGGGGTTAATGTCATAATCCTGTTAAGAGGAAACTAAGTATATGCTCTTCAAAGGAGAATGAAAAGGCATAAATGCATCCCAAGTGTTAAACTCTGAAATCCAGGGCAACATTGCCAAGCAAAGCCCCGAAATCACATAATTTCTTTTAGACAGGATCAGGTGCATAAAATCAAAAGCTCCACCAAGACGCTGGTAATGGGTGTTCTGAGTGTTCAGCACTGCCTGGCACTGCAGATGGCCCAAATAAATGACCCAACCCTTGCTCCCTGGGATGTTTTTGTAAGGAGTGATGTTGAGGGAAACAAAGTAATAGTGTCAGTAATCATGCATTTGTTTGCTGACTGGCCCACCACTCCCATGCAGCATCTTTGTCACCTTCCTTTTTACTTATAATTGACATCTAACCATCATGGTGTGCCTTTGACTTGATCTAAAGAGCTCCCAGCCATCCCTTCTTCTCCGTCCTCATGACCACTACCCTGCGAGAGGTCCCCAAACACCCCACCTAGACAGCCATCAGCTTCCCACCAGCCTTCCTAAACATGAAGTAACAAGAATTTGGATGGAAAAGTTGCACCCTGACCCTTCCTCTATGAGTTTCCAGAAATGTATCCATGAAGACCCTGTAAACAGACACATCATGGCCAAAACCTGACTCTTCACAGACTCCAACCAGAGCCCAGGCCCCACCAAGGGTGAGCAGGAAGTACCTGGGTTATGACACAGAGATGGCACCCATACCCTCCAGCAGACCATGGAGTGGCAATCACAGGGTGGCTGGACCACCTCTGCCCACCATCTACTCTTCTTTCTGCTGGCCTGTTTCTCCTTCCCGCACCACTGTATCCATCCGAGCAAAAGACACAAGACCTAACCAAATAGCAGCCACCTCTCAGCACTGGTGATGACCACAAGGGAGAACTCTGTGAGAGGGTAGAGCTTCCCCAGAGAAGGGTACGAGCAGGGTGACTGGGCGTGTTCCCCAGTGCCTGTTCCTGCATGCGCCAAAGTATTCAGACATATTCCTACCCCACACTCTGGCTTTAGCAATTGCCCTCATTATATCAACTCATGTCTTCAACAAATCTGAAGTTGCCTATTGATTTGCTGTAAAAATTACACACCTAATGTCATCAAGTGTTTTTAAATGATTTTAAAAAGAGGTTAAATAGGCAAAAATGGAAAACAAAAGATATTAATGAGAATCTCTGAATAGTAGAGTTGTGGATGACTTTCAATTTCTTCTCCATACTTTTCTCTGTATTCTAAATAATATCCAATGAAAAATGTTTTTCATAGGCAGAAGAGGTTATGCTAACAAAAATGGTTAGTTCTTTCTGTTCTTCTTTCTTTCTTCTTCCCTTCCCATGGGGTGTCAGAGTGTGAGAAGGGTGAAAATGGCCTCCATGTGGAAGGGGGCCTGGCATGGGGCATGGGGTCTGAGCACGATGAAGAGAGATTCCTCCCACAGAGGTGGCCCTATTTGGGGTGCCAGACACCCCAGAGTTAGGGTTGTACTTGTGCTTATGAGGAAGAGTACAGTGGAAAAATGGGAATTTGCATAATGCAGGAGTATTGAACAAATTATCATGCATAATGAGATGAGTTTTCTACTATTAGATAAAAGAGTTACAAACATGGGAATGGAGAAGCTTCAATAAATGCTATGTAGTATTAAGATTAGCATTTGAGGTATTGGATGACATTGTGCCTTTCAATATAAATGGAGGATGACCACCCCCTGCACTGAGGAGCAGAACTGCCCCCAGCACAGAGGAGGTGAATCTTCCAGGCCACCGTACCACCGCCCCCAGCCCTGAAGAGGTGAGCTACGAGGGCATCTTCAGCACACCAACCCCACCCCCAGTTGAAAAGAGAAGACACATAAACAAGTCTCAAAACCAACTTCCAGATCACCTAAAGCAACCCCAAAGGGAAATGAGAAGGAGCAATCTCATACTCAACCACCTGGACTCCTTGAACTGGCAACAAAAGAGGATCTGGAAAAAACGAAATCAGAAATAATCTCTCAGATAATAAGAGAAATTGTGCTCCAAGTGCAAGACATGATTAGTAAATCTAGAGGGGACACAGATAAAAATAATAGAGGAGAGGAGGAACATGATGGAATCCCAACATGGGAAACAAATGGAATCCATGAAACAGAAGCAAACAGATTTTCAGGAGATTAAAAACTCCATTGAAAGCTTATGCAGCAGAATGAGCCAATGTGAGGACAGAATTTCAGATATAGAAGATAAAATTGCAATTAGTGACCAGGAAAAGAAAAATATCTTTAAAATAGTAAGGACCACAAGAAATCAATCCAGCAGCTTCTAGATGATGAGAAGAAGAATAACGTAAGACTGATTGGAGTCAATGAAGAAACAGGAGAGAGTGCAGGTGACAAAAAAAAACCTCTTCACAGAAGTGATGGCAGAAAACTTCCCAAGCAGGGGAAAAGAACTTGACATACAGATAAGTGAGGCATATAGAACACAACCAGCCTTGATCAAAAAAAATTCTACACATAGGCATATAATAGTTAAGATTCCAGAAACCCAACAGAAGAACAAAATTCTACGAGCAGCAAGAGAAAAGACACAAATCACATACAAAGGAAAGCCATCAGAATCACAGCTTCTCAACACAAACCCTCAAGGCAAGAAGAGCTTGGAGTGATGTATTTCAAGCCCTAAAGGAAAACAGCCTCCAACCCAGATTGAAAACTATCTTTCAAAATTGATGGATAAATAAGATACTTTCATGACAAAGAGCACCTTAGGATCTTCATGAATACCAAACCAGCACTCCAAAAAATTTAAAAATATATCCTAGGAAAAGACAACAAGGATCACAACCCCAGGAAGCCCAGGAGAATGAATCCATTGGGCATGACAAGAAATTAAAAGCAACGGAGGAGAATCCAACAGAAAGAAAAAGTCATGACAAGGATAACTCAATACATAACAGTTATAACCATCAATGTTAATAGTCTTAATTCACCAATCAAAAGAAATAGACTGGTAGAATGAGTCAAGAAGCAAGATCCAACAATATGCTGCATAAAAGAAACACACTTAATTCAAAAAGAAACTCATAGTCTGAAAGTTAAAGGGTGGAAAACAACACTCCATACAACAGGAACCTGGAAAAAAGGAGTAGCTATCCTCTTGGCAGATCAAGTGGATTTCAAACCAACACTGATTAACAGAGACAAAGAAGGACACTACATCCTTGTAAAGGGAGCAATCCAAGAGGAAGAGATGACAATCATGAACATATATGCACCCAACACTAGTGTGCCCAACTATATAAGACAAATACTAATGGACATGAAAAATCAAATAAGCACTAATACAATAGTAGTGGGGTTCTCAATTCGCCACCGTCACAAATAGCTAGATCAACTAAAAAAAAAAAAAAGCAACAAAATACTAGAACTCAATCAAACCCTTGAACAAATGAACTTAACAGATGTTTACAGAGTGTTCCAGAATACACATTCTTTTCAGCTGCACACAGGTCATTCTCCAACATAGACCACATACTCACTCATAGAACATGTATAAGTAAGTGCAGAGGAATTGAAGTTATCCCCTGTATATTATCAGACCATAGTGCAATGAAATTGGAGAGCAACAGCAAAAGAAACTGCAAGAATTTCATAAACACATGGAAATTGAACAACGTGCTTCTGAATAACCGATGGGTCACAGAGGAAATTAAAGAAGAAATCAGACAGTTCCTACAATTAAATGGCAATGACAATACAATATATCGGAATCTATGGGACACAATGAAAGCAGTCTTATGAGGAAAATTCATGGCAGTGAATACTCATATTAGGAAAACAGAGCGAGCCCAATTAAATAACCTGATGCTGAACCTCAAGCTTCTAGAAAAAGAAGAGCAGTACAAACCCAAAGCTTATACAAGAAAGGAAATTTTAAAGAGCAGAGCAGAAATCAGTGCAATGGAAACTATGCAAATGATACAAAAAAAAAAAATGAAGCCAAGATTTGGTTCTTCGAAAGAATAAACAAAATTGACAAACATTTAGCCAACCTTATCAGAAAAGGAAAGAAAAGGCCCAAATCCATGCAATTAGGAATGAAAAGGATGAAGTTACAACAGACTCAGCAGAAATCAAGAGGATCATCAATACCTACTTTGAGAACCTATATGCCAATAAGATGGAAAATACAGAAGAAATGGACAGATTCCTAGACATGTATAAATTACCAAACTTGAATGAAGAAGACCTAAGAATTCTAAACAACCAAATATCAATCAATGAAATTGAAAATGTAATTAAAAACCTACCAACTAAGAAAAGCCCGGGTCCTGATGGCTTCACTGCTGAATTCTACAGGACATTTAGAGAGGAACTACTGCCAGTACTGTTAAAACTCTTCAATGAAATTGAAAGGGAACCAATACTCCTGAATTCATTCTTGGAAGCAAGCATCACCTTGACCCCCAAAGTAGAGAAAGACCCAACTGAAAAAGAGAACTATAGGCCAATCTCACTATGAATACAGATGCAAAAATCCTTAATAAGATACTGGCAAA
>NW_004624896.1:549949-591297 GCF_000247695.1 Heterocephalus glaber | reverse complement strand
TTTGTTGCCAGTTCAGAGAGTCCAGGTGGTTGAGTATCAGATTGTTCCATCTCATTTCCCTTTGGGGTTGCTGTAGGTAATCCAGAAGTCTGTGAGGCGTGTTTATGTGTCTTCTCATTTCCATGCTGGGGGGTGGGGGCGGTCCTTGTGGCACCCTTGTGGCTCACCTTCTCTGCCCTAGGAGCTTGGGATGGCAGTGGAGGAGCTTCCTTCTGGGTGTTGGGACTGGCTCAGCTTCTCTGCCCTAGGAGCTTGGGATGGCGGTGGGGGGGCTTCCTTCTGGGTGCTGGGACCAGCTCAGCTTCTCTGGCAGAGCCTTTATTTAAATGAGCTTTGGGAGATATCCATATCCACACTGAAGCAGTACCTTTGGTTCTGTTTCTAACACAGTTCTAGATGTGTGCCTTCTTGGGGCCTTGTTTATCCTTTTATAAATTGACTGGTGCTGGTAAAACCTACCACATGGAAGGTGAAGCCAACAGGAGGCTAGCCAACACTCTCACATGCCTATGAGCCTGGTACCGATTCGCTGGGCCTGGTGGAGGTGAAGTCCAGACACCAGGGTGCATCTGCCACATGACACACACCTGTGAAGCCGACAAGCCTCAGAAGCAAATGATTTCCCAAATTAAGCAGTAAGGTCTTCTTCTCCAGGCAACCTTACAGTTCTGGAAGTGAAATGTTTCTGTCCCAGTAGCCTGAAAACTGGGACTTTCTTCTAGCCCAGCTGTGTGCTGAATATGGTGATTCTCCGAGGCAAATTCCCACACAAGGGAGCGGACTTCATATTCCACACTCAGGCCAGAAGGCAAATTTCAATATAGCTCCCATCACCCCAGAGCTTTCTTGGCAAAGCTGGTACCTTTAGTGTTGTTCAAAATTTTTCTAAGACTCCACTTAGAAGTCAGCCTGGTTTCTCTTCAGTGATCATCCAATGCCAAATCATAATTTGTACCTTGATAATTCATTCATATGGTGTTTTAGGTCTTAACAGGGATTTATGTTCTTTTGTTTTGCTCTAACACCTCTCTAGTACTTGCTGCTCAGGTCCTTCTGAAGCTGCTTGTATTGCATTTTCCAATTTAAGGCTGGGGAAATGAGACCGATGCCACAACAGAAAATTATGGAGATTAATCTGTCTTTGGGGATGGATTTAGAAGTAGCCATTGGAAAAGCTTTACACAAAACATAAAGGATAGCAAATGACACAAGCACTAGCAGTAAATTAACAGTAAATAAGGTATAAAGGGGACAAATAGAGATCGTAAATAAAAGGAGAGCTGGTTTAGAATAATCCTGGCCGAGTTTTACAAGTGTAATCTGCAGATTATTGCAGTTAGTGTGGGATATGAAGGTGAGTGTAGGTTTTGGGGCAACACTGTACTCTGGTGACAGCTCCTAGGGTGGGTGTGGCCTCTGAAGTCCTTGAGGAGTAGCATGCAGAAGTCCCTGCTTATTTATCTCATTCACCAGGTGGAGCCCATTGCCTCGCCTAGCTGGTGTCCCCTGGGCCGGCGCCGGGACCCATACGGCCTTCTTCAATTTTAAGATCGTATAAATCAAGAATGTCCCAAAAGTATTGAAAGATTCTCTCTCCCTTTGACTCCCTGTCCTCAGCAGGGAGCCACTACTGTGGGGGATGAATCACGGACCCCACCCTGGGTAAGGCAGCTCACACATGTCAGCTGGGTGAATGGCAGCATAAATGAGATTTTAAAAATCATCAAACAAGTCTCTGCACACAATGAATATTCTAATCCAATCCATGGGTTCCTTAAAAAATCCCCACCACAGACCCACAAATGCTCTTTTTTTCTGGTGTTAGGTAATCAAACCCATGGCCTTGCATATGTTAGGCAAGTGTTCTGCCACAGAGTTATATCCCCAGCTTCTCTGAAAAATTCTATTTTTAACAAGCTAACAGTTTCATGACAACCTAACTCCATTTCACAGAATAACATCTGGGACACAGTGGCTACATGCTCAGAAATATTTCCCAGATGAAGGATGAAGCACTGAGAAAAATATTCATGGAAGAAGGCTTACTAAAGACCTTATTCCTGGTGTTTAAATATGAAGGGGGATCTGATGGATGGAATGAAGAACAGAAAGTACTTCCGATAGGATGAACTTTTTCTTAAAGATGTGGTGGAAGAAAGAAGCACTTAGATCTAAAATGGTCCCCAAAAGTGTAAATAAGGACTAAAAGGTATAATAGATAATGTGAAATAGGAAGAAAAGGGGCAAAGGGGACAGAGAAGTGGGAGGGGTAGGGGAAAGGAAAGACGGGAATGGAATTAATAAGGGAAAATGGAAAAATGGAAACAAAGTTTTTGTAAATAGGGAGGGATGGAGGCTTTGAAGGGAGGGCAGGGGAAGGGGGAAAAAATAAGAACCAAGATGGATTACATAAAGGTACAAGATCCCAATGATGAATGTAACTGTATTGTACACCTAAAATGTACCGATAAAATTAATTTTAAAAATAAATAAAATGGCCCCCAAAGCCTTATGGGTTTGGAAGGCCTTTCATTGTGCTATGGGGTTTAGTGTTGGGAGGCGGGGCTCGGTGGAGGAGGAGGTCACTGGGGAGTGGCCCGGATGGGTTTACCTCCCTCCCTGGGTCCTCCCTTCAGGCTCTCTGCTTCCAGTCCACCAAGCCCTGAGGAGCTCTCCGTGCCTCTCCCCAGGCTGTTTTTTCTTTGGAGCTGGCTGGCAAGCCAGGACTGAAACGTGAGCTAAAATAAACTTCTTTCAGGGGCTGGTATGGGGTATTTAGTCCCGTCAGAGAGGAAAGAGTGAGACAAATGGGTGTGAAAGGACCAGAGAGTTAGTTCAGAGACTGGGTGAGGGAAAGGTGGCTGATGAAGATGTGGTTGGAATTGTTGAGTGGGAGCCATCTTTCTTAGACAAGCAAGGTGATTAATGGCCATTACGCATCAGGGAGATGGATGAAAGTGTTAGTTAGGGAGTTCCCAAGCTATGTAGAAAGCACTAAAAGCAGAGATACCAAAAAATGCTATTCCAATTAAGACTTGAGGTATTGGTAGCTGGATCGGAGTGGATGGGAGGAGTGGGAGCAGCAAGAAAATTAAATAGGGAGGAAACCCATGAGGTGCTGAGCAAAGGAAATCAGGGCTGCTGGGCAGGGCGCGTCCACGGTCTGCCAGAGTTCCTTCCCGAGAGGGGGCCAGGTGGACACGGAAAGGGCACGTTTGACCTGTCGTCATTTTGAGTCTCGAGAGGAAGCACAGAACATGCTGAAAACAGCCAAGTTTGAGGACTGTTGGTACAACAATAGCTAAGGCTGAGAGACAGCTGGTTTGAGGTTTCTGTGGGAAGACACAGGGAGAGAGGCCAGGTCATTAGGAACAGTTAGGAGGGAAGGCGAGGCCAAGAAGAATGCGCAAAGGCTGACGGGGCTCAGGGCGTGGCTCAGGGCTGAGCCCTTGCCTGGCGTGCACTGGGCCCTGGCCTCCATCCTCAACACTGAGAACAAAACTGGCGCGGCACAGGCTGAGGACGGAAGACGTTTCAAGGGTCAGTGCTGAGGACAAATAAGGAAAGACGGTAATCGCATGGAAAAGCCCACAGCAGTGGAGAAGATGCACCCAAGCGGTGTCAGCTGCCGCAGACTTGGGGTCAGAGGCGAGGGTGGGAGCATGAGGCTGGGAAAAGGAGAAAGAAAAAGACAAACCAACCCGCTGGAGGTTGAACCCAGGTTTACCTGGAGAGCTAAATGCTGTAGTTGGATGCCGAATAAGAGCGTGCTCTGGGAGGGGCAGGTACAGGAACGGTAACGTGGCTCTGTGGAGGGAGTCATGTGGCCGAATCTGCGGGAAGAGGCAGCAGCACAGGCCAGCACTGTGGGCCTGGGCTGCAGACCCTGCAGGGGCACGAGGCGTACAGCCTTCTCCCTGCCCTGTGACCTGCACTGAGGGGCGTGTGCCTTGAAGCCTCAGCGGAGCCCACTCTAGAACATCTCAGGCCCCCAGTAGACAGGCAGACTCCATTTACAACACAAGACCACTTGCCAAAGTTTGTTTCTGCCTGCCTGCCTTCTCTTCCTCCCTCCCTCCTTTCCTTCCTTCCTGCCCACCAACACTCAACAGTCCCAACACCGGACCTTGGCAACAGCCCCTGTGAGCAAAGACAAAGTCTCTGGTTCTCGGGGACAGCAGAGACCCCCTCACACACACATGGGAGCTCAGGAGTCTCCAGCTGGGGAACCACTTCCTCAGATCAAGGCAAATCTGTGCCTTTAAGGAGAGGCTTTATGTGAAAGGCTATTGCAAGGGGAGAAGGGATTCCTGCAGTAGGGGACTAGGGACAGGGACCATTGCATCTCCTGGCTCAGCCAGGGGCTTTGCTTCCATACAGAGCTGAGTGTGGGTGGTAGAGGAGTGAGGCGCTCCTACAGTGTGGCAGGCTTGAGGGCAGCCACTCTCAGGGGGGCCAGGAGGAGGGGCTGCAGAGGGCGAGGAAGTGCCTGGCTCTCTCAGCAAGCACCAGGGAATCAGCTCAGCTCCTGGGTCCCCAAGCACAGAATGGGCCTGAGGGTCTGCCCAGCCTTGTCACAGAGCATCCCGAGGGCCCCAGTCCCGAGGGAAGGTGTCCCTTGCAGCAGGCCTGCTGTCCCAGCACAGATAGGCAGGAGGTGGGGGGTCAGCCATGCTGTCCTCCAGGACCCAGGGCTCGGCAGCGCTCACACTGTGGTCTGCACGCCACCCCTGGGCACTCGACCCTCACTCCAGGGGACTCTGCCTCGCAGTCATCTGTGTGTGACGACTGTGGACCGGAGGCTCCCTGTGCTGTCTGAGTCACTTAGCTTCTCAGGTCTTTCCAGGGCCGGAAAGGAAGACAGAGGGGTGCAGGGGATGCATGGCAGGGCTGGTGTTTACTTTCTCACCAGCACAGCCCAGGCCCAGGAGAAGCTGTATCTCACTGCATGAGCTTCAGCCCTCAGGTTCCTGGGGAGGGGATGGCACAGCCCAGAGAGGGCATGGGAAAGGGCTGCTTGAACCCACCCGGTACTCCTGCCCTCACCCCCTGCCATGCGCCACTGATCTCCCTACCCCTGGGTTTCTTCATATGTAAAAGGAGAAACCAGCCTGGACTGCTCAGGGCTATTGTGAGGTTGAGTGAACTACCCCAGAGGAAGCAGCGAGAGCAGGCGGAGCCTCACAGGCTGGGAGCAGTGGGGCCTTCTTATTTAGGGCTCCAGCACTTCCCAGAGCTTTGTGAGCCACTCGCTCCTGTGTCTGGCCCACCTAGGACGGCAAACTCCAGGAGGAGCAGGGACCAGTTGATCCTATAACCTGCAGCATCCCACACCTGCCCAGCCTGGAATTCATAAGCCTTAGAAGTACATGTGTTGAATGTGTGCTTGTGTGTGGGTGAGTGGAGGGAGGGATGGACAGAAGGACACAGAGGGAGGAAGGGAGGGATGGAGGGAGAAGGGTACAGGAAAGGGGTGGCAGGAGCTAAGCACAGATAGAGGGAGAGACAGTGCTATAGCCCACTTCTTAAAATATGTGGCAGATGACCAAGCAGCGGATTCCCATTTATTGTAAAATACATTTTGCAGCTTCGGGGGGAAGGGAAAGCGCCTTGCAGTGGGATTTGACCTGCACAGCGTCCTAGTTTTCAGACGCAGTGTCCCTCTGGGCCGGGTGGCCAGGTGCTCAGATTCAGCACAGGGGACCTGAGGGCCTCCCCTGTTACCCTCAACCCCACACCTCTGTTTCGCCTGCCTTTCCTCCTGCGATGAGGTGTGTGGCTGCCCGGGCCTTGAGTGTCCACTGCTCGCTCATTGACAGTGTGCGGTTTCAGGGACCGAACGCACGGAGGTGTGGGCCCAGGGGACAACAGCCTGACTTTCTCCTTCCTGTAAATTCTTGCCTAATGGCTTCCGATAACATTTTGCTTCAGTGATTATTCTGTGACTCTTTCCTGAACACTGTTTTTCACAACTGAATTGAAACCACTTGCTTTTTCGATTGACGGACTGTAGCAGATGAATGCCACCCATTGCCATGTGGACGATTAAGACCCTAAAAGAACTCCATGGACTGTGTTCCGCTTGGGGCGGATGTGGAATTTTTCTGACTTGCTTCATCCACTGCAGTCAGATCCACCTTTCCTGCTGCCCCGAGTGGCTTTTTCCCTTAACCTTTTGCAAAAGGTTTGTCAGCCTCGCATCTCTGAAGATCACAGCAAAAATGAGCCCAGAGCAGCTGAGCTGGCATCACCAGGCCTCGCCTTGGGAAGCTGTCTCACCCACTGAATCCAGGCACAGCCTCCAGGAATGAAAGATGTGTGTGGTGGATCTGGGCCTCCTAGGGCCCAGGAGGACTGGGTGGGAAGGTACATTCCAGTGAAGCACCCAGAGGACTGAATTAGCAGGAGACACATCAGGAGCTGGGCCCACTGCGTGCTCCTCATCACTCAAAACTGTCCATAGAACACTTCTAACTTTAGCATCAGCAAAGAAAGCACAAAATGAACATCCATTAATTAAATCACCAATCTGTCAACGCACTTTCCAGTCCTGTGGTGAATATCTGACAGACACAGAAAGGATGAGAAAAGCCAGTCCACGTCTTGGCCCGGAACAGGGTCCAGTCAGGGGTGAGCCTGGAACTCCTGAGCCGTCAGTCAAATATCCTACGCTGCAGAGCGGTGGTGGTTTCCACAGGAATTACTAATGTACAATTAGCAGCAGAATTGCCCTGAATAACTGATGCAGAAGGCATTTCAGCTTCTTGCAGTGTCTCGATGGCTCATTCATCAACGAGCCTCAGGCCTGTCACCGAGATAATCAATTACCTCTACTGAAGATGCTGTCATTGGTGAACGTGCATAGGCAGCTGCTGAATCCATGATGCTCTTCAGAGGGTCTATTCCACTTTTGTGAGAAGAGTTTCTAAAGTCCTGATAATATAACATAATATTCATTGCAAATGGCTCTGAAGCATTTGATGATATCACATGTGATTGCTTGTGTTTCTGTCCATATTTACCATACTGGCATCATGGATTTAAACAAATTGTGTCTGAACATCAGTACATTCCAAGTACTGTTTGTGACTGAAGTAAAGGAGGGTATTGTCATGATAGGATACAAATTCATAGTTCATCCATTCTGCCATGTAACCCAGTAGATGGTTGCGGTGGTGTGGCTGTCAACAGACTGTCAATTCGAGTGAGAAACACCCAGCTTAAAGGATCGGCGTAGCCTGGGTGTGGCTGAGGGCACTTGCTGAAGACAGAAGACCACCTGGTTTAGGCTTGTTGATTTACAGGGAAGGGAAGAAGGGAGGCATGTCTGCTTCTCCAGTGGAGCTCCAGTCTTCACCTCCGCCTTGGACATTGTCTCCTGGCTTCCAGCACAGACCCTTCGGCCTCCTGATACGGACTTGCTGCAGTGAGCTCCAGGCCGTCAACTGGATCCTTCAGATCTTAGTCGGCCATTGTAATCCAATCTTGTCAATTCTTATGTGTTTGTATATCTGGCATTCGCTCTGTTTCCCGGTAAGCACTGGGTGCTGCAGCTGGGCTACTTCATGCTGAGCACAATGATTCAGTCATGAGAAAACGCGGCCTAAAAGAGTCTTCAAGCTGGTGAAAGAGCAGAATCCTCACAGTGGCTGGGGCTCTGAACAGGCCTCTCGAGAATGAGAAACAGAGGGATCGGACCTGCCCTGCTTGGTCATGAATGAGTTAAGACACAGTTGCGCATTGCTCGAAGGTGAGGACGCTTTCTGAGCACTGTGTTGCTGGGTGAGCTCATCACTGTAGGAACATGCCCGAACTAAGACTATGGTGTCACGACAGTGGTGGGGACCATCACCATATTGTGGGTCCCTGTTGGCTGAAATGTCAGCACGCACTGCACGGCTGTGTAACAGTTAATGACCTGGAAGGGAGACACCGAACTAGAGGGAAGGGGGCCCAGGAAGAGAGCATCTGCAGCAGAGCAGTGGAGGAGGCCGGCATGGCTGGAGCTCAGAACGAGCGTGAGGCCAGGCTGAGGTGCCCACAGTGCACGGGTCGAGGCCTCCATGCGGCATGGGGCAGGGAAGGACAAGACCACATTCATCTGTGAGGCCCTCGGGCAGTCTCTGTAGAGAGCAGAGCAAGGAGGGGGCTGGCACCAGAGCACCATGCACACTGTCGAGGCCAGGTCAGGACACCCCACCGGGGCTCCAGAGGCCAGGCGAAGCTGGGAGACCATGGATGCCAAGCTGGTGCAAAGCTGACTGAGGGCAGACCTAGGAAATGCAGTAAAAGGGGCAGTGCGGTGCACCTCGGTGAAGGCTAAGACACCGGTTGTGCCTGCCAGAGGTGGGACCTCAGAGGTCGCTGCCCAGTGGTCCTGAGAAGTAGGCTCTGCCAACACATCCAAGGAGAGGACAGCTTGCCCTTACCCACAGAGCCACACCTTCAACAGCACCCTCCCTCGGGACGGGAATGAGACCTGTGATGACCAAGGACCAAAAACCAAGGATGATGGGCGTGCCCTGCTCAGGTAGCCTTTGTCAGTCTCAGTCTGAGAGGAGCAGGGCATCAACTGTCGCTTCTTCTCAAGGAGCTCGAGGTGCCTTCTGCACTGGTAGAATCCCAGGGCAGCAGTAGCCTGGGAATGCTGGACTCCATTGCTTCCGGGCAAACCAAGCCCCTAAGGAGGAAGCTGCCACAGCAAAGCAGAGGGACAGACAGCGCCACAAATGCAGCCATTCTCCGGGTGAAGGAAGGGCGCTGCTCCCGCCCAGGCCGTGCAGCAGGCTGCTCTGCAAACTCCCTTTAAAAAGCACTAATGTGTTCCCAATCAAGAACTGGCCGAAATCCATGGACAGCCTCAGTGGTTCCAACAGGAATCTCTGGCTTTCGGTTCTTCCTGCAAATTTCGGCAACATTTCCTTCTGCCTGCCGGCCAAGCAGTGCCCTCTGTTAACACTGTGGGATCGAATCAGCGGCATCTGCAGACACCAAAAGTTGACTTTACCCTGTCTAGGCCGTGACTGATTCCGCTGACTTGGGCTACTGAAGTGGCACTAGAGACAACGCACACAAGACCCAGTGTTTCCAAAGCCCAACATTGTGAGAGGAACAACAAAATAGGTGTGAAAGAAACAACTGTGTACAAGCTCTCAAAGTACATGTCCCAGGTAGTCACCAGCAGGATTCATGCTGTGTCAGGAGAGTGCGGAGTCCCAGAGAATTTCACACCCCTGTGACCGAGCTCAGGGAACGAACATCCTCAGCTGACCTGCGGGCTCATATGAAACACAGGAAGGTTCATCTCCAGTTTCTTATCTTTCAGTAGTGTATGTCCACGGTACACAATTAATACACTCACTGTGGAGAGCTGGTACACACACACAACACATCTGGATTTTATGTCCCCCTCCCCTCCCAAGTTTATTTCTATTAAGGTACAAGCAGACAGAAGGGACACCGTGGCTTCTAACTCCTGAAATGTGTGACCCATGAATTCCACAGAAGACGCCCTCTTGAGACGAAATAACCTGGTTCCACTTACTAACAGTCCTATGAGCCCCAGGGGCAAATGGCACTACCAGTTTTGCAATCTACACTAAGAAATATGCTTTTCAAATAAAACAATGGTAGAAATCCATAGCATGCTATTTTGCATGTGATACAATTCACTATCGACACTCTACTCTCCAATGATACCGCTAGCCATAGTGAGCCTCTTGAATGTGGCTACCTTACATTAAGACATATATAGATGTATAAAATACACACCACACGTCAAGGAGTTGATACAAAAAAAGAATATAAAATCTCAATATTGGTTTATATTCAGTACATGTTGAAATAATATCTTGGATGTTTTGGGTTATATTACCTATATTATTATAATTGGCTTTATCTCTTTCCTCTTTTTCTGATATTATATAGGAATTTTTAAATTTTATAAGTGGATTGCTTTGTATTTGTATTGGATAGTACTGGTCTACATGGTTTGTCTTCTTAGAAAAGAAATAAAAGGAACATAATTCCCATATGCTTTATGAATAGTCTCAGTTCCACAACTCCAGGAAAAGAAATGAGGATAGGACTAAACTGACAACAGTTAACAATTGATCATTAAGGAAATCAATGTTTTCTAAATGTCTATTTGTGTGCTGAACAATACTGAGTGTTTCACATAAATTATCTCATTAAACTTCCAGTGTGGATCAGCAGTCAGGGTTCAAAGAGGTGGAGCTGTTGGGGAACAAACCCAGGAGTCTCCCTGCTCTGCGCTGTCAGCAGCCACAGGTTCAGACACTTCCTGAAAATATGAATATTTGTCTTGACTCTTTCAAGAGAGACCACATTCAAAAAACGTTTGTTACAGAATACTGCTATAATTGTTACATTTTATTATTAGTTATTGTTGCTAATTTGTTACTGTACCTGATATATAAATTGTACTTTATCAGAGGTATGCAGAGTAAAAATATAGTGAATGGAAGGTGTGGTATTACGTGGAACCTGGCTTCAGGCACCCTTTTTTTCTTTTTTGGAACGTGCTCCTTGCAGAGAAGTGGGGCTCAGTGGATGATGAGGGGGTCAGTAGTGATGGCTCAAAGGGGTTGCTCCTGGGATCTGGCCATTGGCAGTGCCAGGAGCTACCCGAGCAGTCTGTGTGGCTGACATCATCCAGACTCTCTGCGACTCAAAGTTTGCAGGGCTGGGGTCAGGCAGGGAAGGGTGAGGACAAGCTGGAACTCACCTGCGGGCTGTGGAACTCACTGACACTGAGTGTGTCAGACAGGGTACAGAGCCATCTCCCAGAAGCTCCCAGGAGCCCCATATTCTGTCTGGCCTCGTGCTCCGCTGGGAACCAGCCTGATGAGAGAAGCTACTCTGAGGGAACTGGCAAACACCAGAATCAAAGTTTGGAGTTGTTTCTGCAGGAAAGTTGGTTTTAAATCTTTATCAACAAAATAAATAAATAAATAAATAGAATATTTATTGACGCGTCTCTGTGTGTCTGTCTCTCACCACTCCAGTTTCAATGCTGCAGGTGACCCTGAGGGGCCGCTGACACCACTCATCCATCCTCCATGGCGCTGGTCTCATTCCTGACTGGAGTCGGAGGCACTGGAGCTGTCAGGGTGGGGCCTAGCTGCTTCCCACCCCAGCAGGAGAGGCCAGCTATTTGACTTCCTGTGCCCCTGTGCCAACCTGATCTTTCAAAGGTGATCGTGACATAGCTGCCACTTCACAGCCATCCTCCAAAGCTATGGGAAACATTTCTCGAGGCCCACCCTGGTCAGACCCAGACTGGGAAGAAGGTCCAGAGAGCCCAGTCAGCCTGGGCAGGCTGGGACCGTACAGTCACCCCGCACACAAGCACCTGAGGGAGAGACTGCTGTACCCATTTTACACATGAGGATGTCGACCAGAAAGACCGAGTGAGGCTCACAGTGCAAGTCTCTGATTTCATAGCCTAGGCTCCTCCTGTTGCCCCTCACCGGCTCCAAAAATAGACTCCACTGCAAGCAGTCTCCTGCTGAAGGAGAGAAACTCTGTGAAGAATTAATCTGAGGCTGTCCCTGGGCCAAGTGTCACATTCAGGATCCTCTCATTGAATCCTTGGGGACGAGTGAGCCGGTCCAAAAGACAAAAAGATGGAAAGTATCACCACAGGCGGAGAAAGCCAGGTCCAGAGAGGCCATGGAATAAACAGAGCAGGATGAGAGGGACAGGGCACACCCCGCCTTCCCCCCGTGGCCAAAGGGAAAGGCATCTGCAGTGTGATACAGCTACCAAAAGTAGCTACGTAAATCTGCTACGTAAATTGTAAAATGTATGAGAATGGATTTGTTTCAATGCAACAGAGCAAAAAAAAAGCACATCCTTCTCCTAAAGACAGGAAATCAAAACCTGCAGTCACAATTTAGTACACCAGTGCTTTGAAACTCATGGAACTTAGTACCCGACACATTGCGACATGAAAATTTTGTCCTGCTACTTGTTCATTCGATACTCGATGCAACCCTTTCCAGCCAGAACAGTTTGTTTGGTAGGCGTGTGTATCAGTCGGTGCTCAGTAGAGAAACAGATTTAATGCGCGATACACGAGTCCATGAGAAGTCACGGGAGTGGCTGACAATGGTCGCCCAGGGCCGGGTGTGGACGAGAGCAGAGGGTCCGTCTGCACAGGGGATCCCGGAGCCCACTGCAGCGTCCCTGCGCGTCCCTACCAGGAGGCCAAAGGGCCTGCCACGGAGGCTGAAGGGTCTGTGCTGGAAGCCAGGAGACGACGTCGCAGGTGACAGTGAAGACTGGCGCTCCTTCCCCTTGTCCTGTATGCCATCCTGGTGACAGTCCTCCTGGGACGAGTCTTCCACACCCTGAGCTATGCCCGCCAGTCTAATCTACTCCAGCCACAATCGATTGACTACCACAGTGTACTTTCTGGGCTCCTTCCTCCCAGAGCCCATCAGTGATGAGTGTGCAGGTACCCCTGGCCCACTGCCTGTGACGGCGGAATCTGCATCCTGCTTGGCCTTCCTGGAAGCTGTGAAGCTGACTACAAACTGCTGGCCAGGCTGAGGACTGTCCACGCTTCCAGGTCCTCCCTCCACAAAGCCGCCTGCCCGGATCCACCTGGGAAGACTCAGCAGGCAGCTTCTCTGGAGACTGCTCCCGACTCTTCCCGGGTGAGGCTTGGCACACACAGCTCAGCCCGGCAGCAGGTGGGTGGCAGAGCGGGCTCAAGGGCAGGTCGGCCAGCAACACCTGGGGGAGGTGATTCCAGAGGACGACAGCAGCTGCTGCTTCCTCGAACTCACAGCCGGTCCAGCGCGCCCCTGTGTTGGGGGCCTGAGCCTAAGCACGCCGTGACACGTGTGCCTCGCGGCTGCGCGCCTGGCTTTCCCGCATGGTCCAGCTTCCCGCATCGTTTTTCTCTCTCTATTAAATGTCTGCGTAGCTAAGCTTTGTTGGACCAGGAGGGTGAAAGACTAAAAGGGATGCAACAGCTCCGATGACTCAAGAGGAAAGCCATTGCTCAAAAACAGGGAGTACGGCTCCGCAGGAAAGTGACCACTCTGCTGCTCAGTCTTCTAACTAATTTAGGAAAGTCTTCTGTATTTCTAAAGAATACTTTATGATTTCCTCTGCAAATATTTTTTGGGGAACTAGGAAGTTCCATACACATACATTCATCTTTACAGATGCACGTACAGGTACCATCAGACATGTCCCTAAGGTGCCCTTTACTGTTCAGCGTGGGACAGGCGTCCACAACACGCTGGTGCCTTTGCCTGCTACAGACTTTCTTCGCTGAGAAGAACTGCTTGATGCAATTGTGCTGTACTTGATTATTTTCACAAATATGAGACTAATATCAGCTACTCACTCATGCAGTGTAAATATTTAAAAGAAATTTCAGTCTGACCAATGGTTGGTTGCAAAGTATCCGCAAAACACATTCATTAAATGTAACTCAGAAAAGGACCTGAGCCCTTTCAGAGTGAGGAGCTGCAGACCTGAGTAGTCCCAGTCGCCCCAGAGCAGGATGTGAGCGTTGCCCCAATAAAGAAAGACATTGCTTCCACAGAAATATGCAATATCCCCTAAGCTGGAATTCTACACCCCGCTGCTGGATTTCCTGGTTTATGAGTTGTTCCTGACAAGGTGGAGGGAAAACTGAGACATTCTGCAGATTGGAAACATTGGCAGTTCTTCTAATAGAATCAGGACTTGACATAGAAACAGGTGTGTGGAAGGCGGGATAACTAAAAAAGTAATTCTGAGGGCATTTGGCCCTGAGACTATGACTATCATGGTATTTAGAGAGTGAGATTTTAAAAAGAGAAAGATATATGTATATTTAAGACATATATATATATATATCAGTCGAGTATACATAAGATGTTTTTGATAGATACTTACATTCTGTCAAATAGATCTAGTCCAGATATTTTCTCCCAGCATGTGGCTTGCCTTTTGATTTTTTGGTGGTATGTTTGGGTGCACGGAAATTTTAAATTGTGACGATACTCAGCTTATCATTTCCTTACTTAACATTTTCTTGTTCTATTTTAGGCATGGGGTCTCATTATGTTGCCAGGCTCGCCCACGACTCCTGGGTGTCTGTGATCCCACAGCCTCAGCTGGGGAGTAGCCAGGACCCCGAGCAGGGTGCTCCTCACCCCTGCCTCTGGTGTTTCTGTGAATAGCGTGGAAAAGAGAAGCAGCTCTACTCTGCCCATCACAAAGGCTCACAGCTCCAGACCCTACCACTGTAAGAGTCAAGCTAGCAAAAGAAAAGCATAACGGATTTTTTTTTTTTTTTTGGTCATAGCTTTACAGGACAGGGAAACCTTCAGATTGAAGACCCCCAAAACACAAGGTGAACCACACACTTTTATGCCCGGTTCCGTGAAGCATGGGCAGCTATGTAGACTTACGACTGCACAAAGACTAATGACATAGCCTAACAGTAGTCGTGAACAGGGTCCCAGCGAGACACGCCTGGCCCTTCTTGGCCTCTGCACTGCCCCCTCCCTTCTGGGAATGAAATGGGATCTTTGTTAGTGTGGGGGTCAGGTCCTATGACCTATAATCCAACAGGGCGGGCCAGAGAGTTTCTTTACGGCCGACGTGTATACAGAAAGGCATGGGAGAGTTAGAGCCATGTTTTCAGGTTTTATGGCTGACTTTGAGGAAAGGGGGTTCTGGTTTCTATGACCTACCTTGGGGAAGAGGAATTCTAGTGTCTCTGGCTGGCTTTGGGAAAGAAGGAGGGGTGAGAGCCAGCAGGACAGCAGAAGGGCAGATCCTAGGGCTGCTTCTGAGGCTGCTTCTGAAGCCTTCCTCAGGCACCATTTTCGGGTTTCTTTTGGGGTAGGGATTGATCGCAGGGCCATGTGCATACTAAGAGTATGTTGCACCACTGAGCTACATCCCTGGCCTCTGGACTATCAGTTTTTAAGTCCAGATATGTCTGTTTCCCAAGGTTATGCAGATATTCCACATTTTCCTTAAGACTTTATAGCTTTATCTTTTATTATGTCCGTAATTGATCTTAAATCACTTTGTTATGTGTGTCTCCAGAAGTTCTAGCATTGTGTGAGGACAGGGCAGCTCCCTGTCCTCATTGAATGCCTTCCTAGCTTTGTTGCACATCAGTTGACACACGCCTGTGGATCCGTGTACATGCTCCCGATTTGGGTCTGTTGATATACCATATATGTCTATGTTAATACCACTTGGGTTTGCAATCCTTCATTGGAAATCATGTACAGATGTTAAACACTGCCTAAAATTTTGGTTTGTTTAGCCTTTTCCTGATCTGTTACAAGCTTTCTGTTCCTTCCACTTTGTTCCCAAATTATTGGATCTTTTCTTACCTGGGAAGAACTCAAACTTGTCTGTAATTTATCTAGATTTCTTAACTTTTTGTTGTGCTTAAAAACAACTACAATCACCGCATTCTTGATTTCGTAGCTTAGCTGTATTTTCCTCTTTGTTACTGAGAAGACAATGTTTTCTGTGACTTCCTTCTGACTGAAAATGAAACTCCTGCAGTAATTATATCTAAGAGGTACAATTCCCATAAGGAGACAGACTGCTCTAGATGGTGTTCTTTTGGGGGGGGGGCAAGAATTGAACTCAGGACCTTGCACTTGTGAGGCAGGTTCAGTACCACTGAGCTAAATCCCTGGCCCACGGACTGTTCCAGATGGTAGCAGAGGGAAGCAAACAGAGGTTGGTGGCAGTCTACTCTGAAGATTGTATTTTTTTCCTAAAGCCCAAAGAATACGGTTTTATCTTCCAGAAGTACAACATTAGACACAGCTTCCTGGTCACTGGAAACAGACTGGGAGCGAGTTCTCCCATTTACCATGTTGGACCAGAACCTAAAGCACAGTAAAAGGAACGAAGACAGATCTGCACTTCCTACCCAGAGAGCACCATTATTATTTGCAGGAAGCAAAGCAGAAAGCAAACAAACTGTAACATTCTCCTCCAGGCTGCATCCTTTCCCAAGAGCTAGAGTACAGACTTTCCAAGCACAGGACAGGCTCCAGACACTGGGAAAAAAAGACAGCACCCTGCATCTGGCATGGCCACAGGAAACCAAGAGAAAATACACACATCTCGAGTCTTTTATGTGAAGAAAATTAAGCCAGTTTGTGCTTACGGCACTGACTCTTTGCTCAAAGCATCGGTTCTCTCCCTTACAGCCACGCACTCTTGTCCCTAACTGACGCAGCATTGTCTCCAGTACCTTGATGCCTGCTTGTTTTTGTGGCACTGGGAATTGAATCCAGGGCCTTCACACTGAGCTACATCCACAGCTCTAGTTCTTTATTTTGATCCTGGATCTCACTTAGTAACTAAGCTGCCCAGGATGCGTTGGAACTTGTTTGTCCTTGTCCTCGCTTATTGAGAGAAGGAACTAGGAAAATAGCCAGGCAGCTCACTAGGTTCATCATCCTCATTCCTCAAAAAACACTCTTTAGAAGTTGGAGGGAGACACGGCGAGGAGCTTTGTTCTGAGAATAGAGAGTAAGAAGGGTAAAGAAGGGGACCAAGGGAGCTGAAGAAAGGCCAGGAGGATCCTGGCGGGGAGTTAAGAGAGTTCAAATAGAGGAGAAAGCCTGAAGTATGGGGTGGGGGCACGAAGGGCATTGTAGCATATCACTTCATCACGCCCACACCCAGGGTGTGATGGGATTTGGGGTGGGACAGCAAAGTCGGCACTGGGCAAGGCTGAGCTTGGACTGCGTGGGGAGCCCCCTGAGCGAGGTGTGCTCCAGGAGCAGCCCTCTGTGCCTGGGTTCCATCACCACAAATGAAATATGTGGAGAAAACATGAAAATAACAAGGCAACAACAAAAAGAGTTCAAATAAGGAAGAACAGGAGACAGCAATTTCCAAAGCACTTTCATGGATAAGTCGTTAGGGAGAATTTGAATATGTAGTGGGGTTTGTGTCAGAGACATGCAAAACCCACGCCATTTCATAGAAAGACCTGATGCCCAGCTTCTGACACAGGCGTGAGGTCCTAGAGCAAATCTCCCTGCGGATACAAAGGCTGGCGGGCACGATTCCCTGCTTTATAAGCAGGGTTCCAAGATGTCCAGACCTCCGTTTACTGGTACACCCCTTCCAGGAGAACAGGCTGGAGAGCAGAGGAGCTTACTGGGGTGGGCGGCATCGAGCCACACCCTGGCAGCGGAAGTGGGAGGTGGAAAGCATGGAGAGCACCTGATGAGCCGTTGCTGGCTGACAGCTGCAGGGGCCCTGTGAGAGGGACGGAGGGCAGCCTTGCAAAGCTGAGTGAGGCCTCAGCAGGCTGCCAGCAAGCAAACCGGGCCTCAGTCCACAACCACACGGAACAGAATCCAGTGAGATGGAACTGCATTCCTTCCGTACACCTGAAGTCCTGCTTCAGGTAAGCAGGTAAGGAGAAGGCTCCAAGTGCCATGAGTAGAAGCAGGAAGGAATGCTGCTCCTTCCCTGGCCAGAGTCCCAGAGAAGAGCCCTGAGTGTCTCTCTGGCCTGGTCATAGTCGAGCCATCCCAGACCTCTGGCCTGCACAACTAAGAGATAAAAATGTGTGCTGTTTTAAGCCTCAAAATTTGGGACCATTTGTTACACAGCAGTAGGAAGCCAATCCAACTTCCCAGGCCCTGAGGGTGGGTGCAAAGGCATGCCTCAGGGTGTGGTGGTCAGGGAGGGCCGGCGAGGCTGGGCCCAGAGGGGGGAAGCCGGATACTGAGCTGGTGAAAAGGACAGAGTGAGACCCCAACAGGGAAACTGGGGGGTGGCCAGGTGACTTCCAAAGCCTGAAAGTCTGTGGCAGTCTCAGGAATCACGTCTGCGAGGGTCTATCTGCCACTGTCCAGCCCACCCACCAGGCCCCAGCCAGCAGGGGAGAGGCAGATGGAGCGAGGGCTTTTGTGTCAGTCTCTTTCCCCTCCCTGGGACACAACCTCTGACTCCCACGGACCAGAGGAGGACGGGTTCCTTTGGCTCATGGTCGTAGTCCCGGTCAGCTGGCTCCAGGACAGAAGGTTGCGGTGGAAGGGCCGGCAGAGGAGAGCTGCTCCATCCAGGCAGCCAGGCAGCAGAGAGAACGGAGGCGCGGAGGGAGCCGCCCAGGGCCTGTGCCACACAGTGCACCTTCGGGTAGCACCCCCTGTTGCCCATCAGCATCGAAACCATGAGGCCTTGGGGACACCCCAGGTCCCCAGAGGAGTTACCTGACGGGACACAGGACCTGGCAGGACAGGTCAGGTGAGGGCAGGGTTCTTTTTTTTTTTAATTAATTTTATTGGTACATCTTAGGTGTACAACATAATGACATTCATCATGGGAAATTTGCACCTTTACATACTCTCTCTTGGTTCTTATTTTTTCCCCCTTCCCCTGCCCTCCCTATTTACAAAGACTCTGTTTCCTTTTTTTCATTTTCCCTTATTAATTCCATTCCCTTCTTTCCTTTCCCCTACCCCTCCCACTTCCCCTTCCCCTTTGCCCCTTTTCTTCCTATTTCACATTATCTATTATACCTTTTACTCCTTATTTACACTTTCAGTTTCTCACACCAGAGAAACTATTTTCGGTATTTACACGTGTGTCCTATTTATTTCACTTAAGAGTATCGCCTCAATGTGCAACTATTTAGCTATAAATGTCTCTAATTTCTCGTTTTTCTTGGCTGCGTAGTACTCCATTTTATAGAAAACCACATTTTCTTTATCCTGTCTCCTTAACAGTGAGGTGCTAGACAACTTCAAATGCCCTAGCACCAGGACTGAGCCCAGTGCAGTGAGAGGAAGCAGGCGTTTGGGGTGAGTAAAGTCAAGAGAGAGGCTGCTGGTCTAAGCGACCTCCCTGGGCCCGGCAGGGGTGACCCCCTTTCTGTCCAGTTCCTGAGCTCAGGATTACACAGGCTTCAGGTCTCACCTTTTGCTGGACTTCCATTCATATGTACAAAATCAAAATGTTTTTTCTTTTGTTGATCTATTTTATCCAATTTAATCCATAACCAAGCAAAAAAAAAAAAAAGGTAGAGGAAACCCTTTTATTAAACACACACACACACACACCCTGTGCTGTCATGAAGGTAAAAGTCACAAAGGTGAAAGTTCTAAAGTTCTGTAAGCTGTCGGGAGAGAGAAGCTTGTGTCTAATCCAAGTGTTAATCTTCCCCTTCGTTGTCATCATCATCATCAGCACAGAGCTTCAAGTCCCAGCAGGCAGATCATGGCCATCCAGCTTCCTATTTGAGAATGTCCTGGAGTCAACCAAGGCGAAGAATGACCTGATGTTATCAGATACTGCACAGTAGTGGAACATTTACTCAGGACCTGCAGCTTGCTGGTGTCAGTACCAGGGAAGGTCACACGCTTGCCTGGTGACGATATCAACATTAATAGCGGGCGAAACTGCCACTCTCTGATATTTCTCACTCTAAATGAGGAGGGCTTAACTTTTCAGCTCCCAAAGGCAGCAGTCCCTGGAGGGTTTTCAGCCAGCCACCCATGTGGAGTTTAAGGTATTATGCATAATTAATTACTGGAAGATTCAGGGAGGCACTGTTTGGGAAGAGAGTGCTGTAGGTCTTCCAGGTGGCAGATTGTGCTGCCAGCCAGAAAAGAGGCTTCACTACTGCTCAGTTCACACTGCGTCTCCCTAAAGAAAGGCTTGCGCTAGTGTGTAAACATGAGCTGTCTCCTCTGGGGCTTTGGACACCAGTCCTGAAGGCAGGGCTGCTTCCCCTCTTGCCAAGGGGAGGACGTGGGGCAGCACCTGCAGTGATGCGGCTGTCTGCCCCGGTCTGCACACTCACTACTCCATCCTTTCTTCTCGGGATGGGGCATCAGGTGAGGTCAGCTCAGAAAATCACCCACACCACTTTGGAACTGGTTTAATCTGATTCAATCCCTGCATGAAAACTACAAGCCAATGCTCCTCTTTCCTCCACTTTTTAGTGCAGTCCAAGCTGCAGGTACTAAGCCCCCATATTAGGAGGATTCGCCCACGGCTAGTTTAATTGCAGAAACCCTGGAAGTCACCGGATCAGGCCGCAGAGCTGTTTGCCACTGTGCATCAGAAGGTGCTACTTTTGGTCATTTGAAGAGTGCAGAGCTGCTGCTTTGTCCGGAGTAGGTCAGGTGCTCTGTCATGGGCATTGCTACCTTCTGAGGGGAAGGGTTCTCTCTCCCTCAATCCTCACTTCCTGCCTGGTGTGCTTCAGCCCCGTCCTCCTCGGGCGCCATCCCTCAGCTCCTCACCTTGATGGTCCCCACCAGTCCCCCTGCGCTGTCTCACTGACATCAGCCCGCACCCTCTCCACCCCTGAAACCATTCCACAGGCACCTCATGCTCCGTTTCCCTCCTCTCTCTGAGAATTCCTTTTTAAGAATCTGTACCTGTTATATGAATCAGCAGGCTGTTTTAAAAATTCTTTCTTGAGAGTATCAGCTCTATTTCAATTCCAGCAACTTTCTTCTGCAGTTTTTGCGCTACTTTCCTTAGCGTTGCTGGTTAGGAGGGTTGTTCTCCTTCCTTAGCCAGTAACTCCTGGGGCCACAGTGAGCAGGAAGAACCTGAGGCTGCAGCCACCACTGTCACCTGATGCCCATGCAGATGCGAAGGCTGTGAAGGGAGGGGGTGAGTCAGGTGCATGCAGAGGTAGAGAAAGGACCCTGCAGGCAAGCTTTGAAAAGGAAGCTCTACAAGCTCAAGTGGCCGTCTGCCCTTGAGCTAAACATTTCTCTTGAGGTATCTCTGTTCATGCTAACTAGAGGCTCCATTTACTAGATGTGTCTGTCACTGTAGGTCAATGGAATACAATAGTGCATTTGACCAGAAATTAATTGAACTACTGCTTCATACTATACACACACACACAGAAAGTAGAGGTCATAAGCAGGTGGATTAAAGACCTAATTATGAAGGCTCCAAACGTGGCTTTTAACAGACAATGTGCAGGGCTCATTCGTGGCCAGAGTGAGTGACAACTATGATTGACAACAGTGCAGTGTACGTTTCACAGTAGCTACTACGGGGCATTTCGTATGTTCCTAACACAAAGAAATACCAAATATTTGAGTTGGTGGATGTGCCAGTTACCCTGACCTGCTCATTGTGCATTGTTTACAGATCTTAAACTGTCACACTGTACCTGACAAACATATACAATTGCTATGTGTCAATTAGAAACAAAACTTAAAATTAGGAAAAGACATGTAAAGGGTTGATAATCACTGAATTCCACACAGCCGTTTCTTCTTAAGGGGGGTGAGGAGGGGGCAGGAGGATCTACAGCCTCCTGGGGATTTCACTGCAACTTTCACACCCTTTTTCTTAAACCAAGCTGTTTATAACACATTGTTATTATAAAAATTTTTTATTACATAGATCTCATAAAGGTATTTTCTATTTTATCTTCAACTTAAAGACAATTAGAAACTTTTAGAGTGTAACCCAGATTTGCCCAGAAATACTCTAAAATCTTTAATTCCTGATAATTATCTCAGAAACACCTCCTGATCAACCAGGAAGATAGGAGAAAAATAAGCCAGGGGATGTTGGCTTTCATTTTTTCACTTTATAATGGGAAACAGCAAGGAAGCAGCATACTGCTGATTCTCTCCACTGAGCAATGTCCAATTAAATATTACAGGGCTAAAAATAAATCCCACCTCTGATGATTCCCAGATAACATTGGATTAGCAGAAAGACGAAACCGCCAGGCCCTGGGCAGGCAGAACCTCCCATGAAGGGCAAGAAGCTCTTCCGAGTTAATCCTGAAAGGAACGTCCAAGTCCTTGCTTATACAGCGAAGTGAAAATAAAGTTTGTAAAAAGTCTGTGTCATTAGCCAGCACTATTATTTTCCCAGTCAGAGATTTGACAGTCATGAGGGAGGTTGGTTGGGGGGATGTTGTTAGGGGTGGGTTGGTTTTTTTTTTTTTGATACCAGGGATTGAACTCCGGTCCTTGCACTTGTGAAGCAGGTGGCAGAACCACTGAGCTAAATCCCTGGCTAGGGGTGGGCTTTTTGTCTTTTGGTTTTTGTTTGTTTGTTTTTGTGGTGCTGGGAATTGAACCCAGGGCCTCATGCATGCTAGTAAAGCTCTACCTCTCATGTACATCTTCAGCCCTTTAAAGTTTTAGTTTGATGTAGGGTCTTGGGAAGTTGCTGTTGAAGCAGGATTTAAAGAAAAACAGGCCTTGGGCAGACCCCCCCCCCCTCCATCCTCTTCCCCTCCCCTGCAGCTGTAACTCCTTCTTCTGCTACACATAAGGTAAACAACAAAATTCTTGCTAACAGAGTCCTGTGATGACCTAACTTCTCAGGAATCTGCCTTCCTTCAAGGCTGGCCTCCACCTGGTATTCACAGGGCAGACAGCTCCATTCCTGTAAATGAAGTCTTTGCAACCTTTAAGGAACTGTATCCCTCAACAGATACAGATGAGGCTGGGAACTATGTCCTGTAAGCAAATTTCCTGATGCCCTGTTCTCACAAGATTCACAGAGAACAAAACTGCCACTGTGTGAGACATGACTAATTTGCTTTTTGCTTGCTTCTGTAACCTTGCTTGCCCCCCACAGTTTCACATCACTAGAAAGACTACCCCCTCACCTTGATCAAATATATAAAAGCTGGAACTTTTCTTTGTTCAATGCTCTTCCTTTGGCTAGGAGTCTGTTGAGCCAGTGTTCACCTTAAACCTGAAATAAATCCTCCTAAATCCCATTGGTCTCTCCTGTCTCTTGGAATTCTGCAACACCCTTATGGCTTGTATCTAGATGTCCACCCAAGGCCTTATACAGTTCTAGGTGGGGCTTTTCAGAGGTGTCTGGGTCTAGGGTGTATTCGGTTGGGATCAAGGGTGTGGTGCTGGGATTGATTCACTTCCATACTAGGATTAAGGGTGCCCCTCTCTGGGTGTGAGTGCTGCCCACCTTTAGGGTGAATAAGATATAAGGGACAGAAAGAGGGTCATCGCTTGGTGGTTATCGCTTGCTGCTTGCTGTGTTTGCTGCCTTTGGCCTGCCGTGAACTGTTTCTCCGCCGTGATGCCCCTCTGCCATGTCACTCTGCCTTGGAGCCAGCCGACTATGAACTGAAACCTCTACAAACCATGAGCCAAATAAACCTTTCCTCCATTAATTTTAGGTGTTGGGTATTTTATCTCAGCAACAAGAAAAGTAACTAAGGCAGTTGCTAAACTGCCCAAGCTGGCTTGATCTTGCAGCCCTCCTGCCTCAGCCTCCCACACTTGATGACAATAGTGTTTTGAGAGAAGGTTATGGAATGGCATGGTTAAGCACATGGTAGTTTCCTTCTATAGAGCAACTGTCCCTCTGATCAATCAGTGCTGAGTTCATCCTCCCAATCAGCACAGACATGCCCTGGAGTGACACCAAGAACCTGCCAGTTGATGGGTTCCTCAAACCTGGGCAGATTCATGTACTCTAGGTGCATGAGAACAATGGTGTTGCATTGCTGGGCTGTCATCTATGTCTCACGAGTCGTGTGGGACTATGTCACCATTAGATTGTTCGTTCTGGAGCTGAAAGTATGTCTGGGTCTCTCTGGGTCTTACTTGTGGGGTAAATCGTGCTTCGTGCCACACCTTACATATCTCATCGGGATGAAATGTGGACAAAATGAACATTGCATCTTGGGTCATAGGGAGAAGAGTTTCCGAAGTCATAACAAGCAGCCTGAGAGATGTGCTGCAAGGAGGAAAGTTGGTGACAATCTTAGCCCTGTGTCATTAATGACTCTGTAGTGAGAAGTATAATTTATTGAGCATTTACTGTGTTTCTAGGTACTGAATAAAATGCTTTTCACAGATTGTCTCATCTTCAAAAGGATGGGTGCTTCATAAATGGGGAAACAGTGCTGAGAAGGATACAGTAACGTGCCCAGGGTTACACTGTGTCAGAATGAGGCTTCAGAGGTCCACCTCCTTAACAGCTTGGTCTCCCCATTTGGGATCGTGGTCCTAGCATGAGGGTTATAGACCAAGGGAGTGGAGCTGAGAGTCCCAGAGCACAGCCTTGTGTTCATAGCCAAGTGACTGTCAACAAACATGCCAAGGCATCTCAATGAGAACAAAAATGGGCAACAAAAGGATGAAGTGGCCAGCAAAGGGCAAAGTGCAAAAATAAATGAAAAGTAATGATCCAAGTGAAATTTGAATGGAAAGTTAAGTTACAAAGAAGCTGCTGAGCACGATGATGTTGATACTGTTGACCCTATTGCCATTCAAGACTCCAGACATGTGGCCAGGAATGCAGTGAAGGAGAATTTATTGGCATAAATAAGGGCAGTGGTTGTGACAAAAGGACAAAGATGTCCCAGAGGAAATGACACCAGCAAAGAAGAGCTTCATATTCTAGGAACTCTCAAACAGACTTCATAACATAGAGAACAATGAATACAATGGAGGAAGTGATCCAAACAGAAAGGAGCATGTGTGACCACATGCTAGGGTTTGGAGAAGATATTCACCCCCACTGTAAGTTCTGCAATGAGGAGAAGCCAGGCAAGGTGCAGACCACTCCTGGAAAGTTTTTCTGGCTTTCAGTTTGTTTATTTTGTTTATTTACAATGAATTAAAACACTAATTCTCAAAGTTTCTTGTGTTTCAAAGTATACTAAATAAATATTCATTTTACTACTCTTTATTTGCCTGTGCATGTAGAATATACAGTCAAGAATTTTTTCATGTTTCTATAGTGTTTTTTAAAGGTCCCAGAGTGATCCCCCTGCTTGCTGAGCTCACTCTGCAGGGACAGCTTCCCAGTCCTGCAGTGCAGTAGAGGGTGAGGATGCTCGGTGTCGTGTCACAGTAATACAGCTTGTGTCCTGCTACCACTTGCACAAGTGTCCCCCAAGTCCCTAAGGGAAAGGCTTGCTCCCAAGGCCATGGCACCATCATGGGTGGAGCCCTTGGTAGGTGGGAGGAGGTTACACCCTGGGTGGGGAATGTGCCCTTGAGCTTGGGGATGGGGAAGCTCAGGTTCCCTCCTCCTCCTTTGCTTCCCAGACATCAGGCATGACCAGCTTTCTCCACCACACCCCGCTGCCATCTTCTTTGTGCCCTGAAGCCAGCAACCTTGAACTGAAAACACGAGCCAAAATAGAGCTTTCCTCTTTTGTCACTTGGTTTGCCATAGTCACGGAAGGCTGACAGATGCACACATCAACACTTGTATCCTGGCCGCAGAGGAAAACGGACAGTGATTGCGTGTGAGCACCCCGTTTTGCGCGGCTGTGAACTCCAGGCATGAGGCTCCTGAGGCCACATCAGCAGGTTGTTCCCACAGAACCAGGCTGAACTCAGACACAGGGAGACGGTGTCCTGGGAGGCCTCCCGCTCACTGGCCCCTTGACAGCGCTGCCTCTTCATCTGTGTTAGACCACTTGGGTAATGAGAAGAAAAATTTTCAGGCAAGCTCTAGGAATAGGGCCCTTTAATAAAGCTAAACATGGAAAAAAAGAGAGACAGAGCTCTCGTGGGCATCCGGGACAGCACTGGATGGGTCTTCCAGGAAAACAGGGACAGTCGTTGTGCAGAAACCTCGGCGACGTACACTGCGGGCCGCAGAGGACCCATGGCAGCAGCAGACTGCGACCTCTCGGCACCCTCCAAATTGCCCCGTGCGACCTCATCTGAGTCTCCGGGTGACTGGACTTCAGACGCTTCCTGCGGACTCAGGAGCTCCCCTCCCGCGTGACTTCCCACAGCAGCTCTTGAAGCTGCTTCAGTTCAGCACCTTCCCCTGACGGCATCTGGATCCTCCTCCCCATGTTTCTCTGTCCACATTGCCAATCTCTCTGATCCTGCTCGAGAAGGACGAGTGGGTGTGCGGGAACTGAGGCCCTTACAGAGAGCTGTGGCTGGTGACTGGCCCCCTGCGTGCCTGCAGGGCATGATGCAGTGAGGGCCACACCTCAGCGGGACCCACACACCCTCCGGAAGAAGATGTCCCTGCTGTAGAAGGTGGGCAAACACTTGCGTGGCACAGACTAAATGAAGATTCAAAAACGTATCTTGACCTTCTTCGGAAACTAAATTAAACCGACCAACTGCCGCTGTAGACGTAAGTGATTCCCTCATTAATGACAGCATGTCTTCTGCTCTTTGTCACGCTCTCTGCTTCATTATGCTGCCTATGGGGGGCCAGGGGGTGGACTAGTGCTTTTCTTCGCTCACACAACACCCACCGCACTGGTGATTATACTCCAAGTCTTTTAGTAGCAAGAGTCACCACAGAGGAGGAGCAAGTCATATTTGTCCTTAGTAGCAAAGATAAGTACCAATAGTACAAATCTTATGAAAACATTATCTTTTCCGTTGTCTCTTTTTAGAAAACTATAGTAGGTACTCTATTTGCAACTAAATAGACTATCTCTGAGTTCTTCTGTGTTGGTTATCCTCTGCTAAATGTAGTAGAGAAAGACAGCAGAAGAGAACTGAAAGCAACTTCTGTAAAGAACAAACCCAGAAGTTTAGGGAGGGGGAAAATGATGGTAGCAGAAAGTCAAACTGTACAGTCTTGCCATCTTCTTCCACTTTTCCAGAAAAGTCATCATTTATGCAAAAATAGAGTAGAGTAGAATAGTCATGGTTCTATTGAACAGTGTTCTAGCATATGAAATAATAATAATAATAATAGTAATAATAATAATAATTTTTGTCTGGGTATTATGCTACCAAACTTTCCCTGCATAATCTTTACAACCCGTGGCATATATATTGTTTTTATTTGTGCTTTGAAGTTGAATGAACTAAAGCTGGTGTAGGAATGTAATTTATTGGAGATCACATGGGCAGCAGGGTACCCAAGGACAGGCTGGTCGCCTACAAGGCCGTGCTGTCCTACGACGAAGGGCTAGGAGGGCTGCATCCATCAGAAGGCAGTCCTGGCTCATAAAAAGATGGAGGCTGAAAGCCTGGGTCCCCTGATGTCTAATCTACTTCCTGCTTCTATGAAATACAGTTACCTTAACTGTGAACAGAATAAAGAACTGTGCTTCTCTCTAGCCTAGCCATTTCATGACATAAGGTGTTACAAATGTTCCATGTCATTTCCTGATTTCCCCAATTTTAATCGATCTGCTTAGGAGTACTTTAATGTATATCAGATAGTTTAATTCTTTATGAAAGAAAGTCTATTGTAAGTTAATTAAAAGGGTTATTATGTTCTAAAATAGTCAGCAGGTTTTAATCGGCTGCAGATCACAGAGAAAGCATTTCTTGATAACGATGTTTTTGCTTTGTTCTTTAGTTGTAAAGTATTTGTATAATCAACTACCATTATTGCCAACTTAATGGCAACAGAAAATTAAGAGAATGATTTTGCAAATACCAGAATTACAATTTACAGATCAAAACAAGAATAAGAGTGTGATACCTTGGATTTTAAAATAATTACAATAAACAACTGGGCCCATGACATCTCTATGAAGTAAGAACAAAATTTGCTTCATTTGTAGGTAAATTGTAACTGATAAGGAGATTAAAATTATTTTTTTCCCAAGAAACAAAGAAGTAACTTTGAAGAAGAGTCTAATGTATGGCTCTAAGAATAATGGCAAGTGAATTTACTTCTCTTCTTTTATAAAACTGCAACAAAAACTAAAATTACAAATGTCAAGAGATTAAAGATTCTCTGAATCTTTGCTGAAGGTAATGAAAGAGCTAACCAAATGGAGAGATGCATCCTGTTTTGGGGTGAGAAGCCTAAATTTTGCTAAGATGATTATTCTTCTCAAAGTAGTCCAGTGATCCACTGGATTACCAAACAAAAGCCAGCAGGTTTCTGGTAGAAGTTGCCAAGTTGATTTTAAATTTCACATGGAAATGCAGAGGACTTGGAATCACCAAAGTACATTTTAAAAGAATCAAGTCGAAGAAATAAGACCATCTGGTTTCAAGATTTGTAGCTTCAGTAATCAAGAGAATATTTTACTGACATATAGAGAAAGTTAAATCAAAGGAAAGGAACAAAAAGTCCAGAAATAGACCTACACCTTCATGGACAACTGATTTTGATGCAGGGACAATTCAGGGAGAATAGACTGATGGCACAGGAACAACTGGAGATTATATATACATATATGTACAGGAATACGCATACACATAAAATACGTATACACCTTATATGAAAAATAACTAAACTGGGTTGTACACATAAAGGTAAAACCTAAAATTATAAACATCTAGAATTATACATAGGAGAAGGTCTTTATGACCTTGGGTTAGGCAAAGATTCCATATTTATGATGTCAAAAGCACTGAAATTTTCTCATCTGTAAAGGAAAAGGTGAAAAAGACTTAACTAAAGTTAATAAGTCTACTTGTCAGAAGACAAGCCATAGAGTGAGGGAAACATCTGCAATCACATACCTGACAAAAGACATCTATAATATATAAAGAACTCTCATAACTCAATAATAAGAAAGTGAACAACCTAATTTTTTAAAAAATGGGCAAAAGAATTGAACAGGCATTTCACTGACAAACATATATGGATGGCGAGCAGGGACATGAAAAATGCCTAACATTATAAACATACGGGAACAAAATGAAAGCCATAAAGAAACACCACTACCCATGTACCAGAATGACTAAAATTAGGAAGACTGGTACAACAAATGTTTGTAAGGATCGGGAAGAACTAAAAACTCTCATCACATTGTCTTTATCCATTCACCTGTTGATGGACATATAGGCTGCTTCCAAGATTTAACTATTATGAGTTGTCCCAAAACTCAAGGTAGCCACACTGATACTATATTCTTTTGCCCAAAGACTTTCCAGCTAGATGTATCATTTCAAAATACAGTTGAAAGCTGCAGAAGACACTGAGGAAAAGCCTAGAAATCGAATCCAGGAACCCAAGAACAAAGCCTGAAAAAAAAATGTCAGTCGTTTTTCCTCCAAACAATTTCAACATTAGAGATGCCACAAGAGAAGAACAGCCCCAAGAGGTGACAAATGGAGGTCTTGGCCATCTTCTCATCACTGGGGCACAAAGCCCAACACCCACAACTTAGAGGAGGAAAGGAGTTTTTGGTTCATATTTTGAGTCTTTGCTCTGCTGGCTCCAAGGCAGAAACAAGATGGCAGAGGGGTGTGGTAGAGGAAGAGGCACTCATGTCATGGTGAGCTCATGTCATGGTGGGCAGAAAGCAAAGAGGGGAGGGAGGAACTGGGAGGGAGGCAGATCTTTGCAGGCCACACCCCCATGATCGCCTCTTCTGACCAGGCCGCACCTCCTCAAGGCACACTTAGCCACAAACTAAGTACAGCCACACCCCGTGATCCAGTCACCTTCCCGAAACACGAGGCTTTGGGGGATCGCATCCCACACCTAAACTGTAACAGTCTCCCGTGGCTGGGAGTCCCCAGAGGACAGCCACAGCTTTGAATCGCAATGGCTGCATCCTTTCTTGTTGCTGGGACAAAATACCCAACACCCATAGTCAAAGAAGGAAAGGTTTATTTGGCTCATAGTCTGTAAAGGTTTTACTCCATAGTCGGCTGGCTCCAGGGCAGGGTGGCATGGCCGAGGGGCATCGCAGAGGAGAAACAGTCCATGGCAGACAGACCAGGCAGAAGACAGCAAGCGATCTAGCTACAAGTGACAAGCCACACACAGCAGCCCTCTTTCTGTCTTATATTGTCACTCACACCCTTAATCCTAGTATCAAACCATGAATCAATCCCACCCTTATATCCTTGATCCCAGCAGCACACACCCTAGATCCAGCTGCATTAAACACCACTAATGTGCTAAAACCAAACCTCACATCCAGGCCTATAACTTTCTAGTGGGGAAATTGGAAGCGGGAAAAAAATAGAAAACCAGCTTTATGCTTGCAAATGAAAATCAGTACTTCTAATTCTACCTGGAGAGAGAATCATCACAAGGCACAGATGAATTAATTTTTTTCTTTCTATAGCCATTTTGTGGCAGCATAGCACTTCCCAGGGAACGTTTTCTGCACATGCAGGCTCATTACCGAGCTTTGGCTGCTTCTCATGGTGCCTGCTCCTCTGAAGCAGGAGCCTGCACTGAATGGAATCTGCATACAAAGGGAGCAGTGTTTGTGGCATTTGAAACCTGACTCTGCATTCATTGCTGAGTGCTTCCTGAGTGCCTATAAAAAGCCTTTGTGTCACATTAAGTTCCATAAAGCTTACTGTATGGGAAGCCTTTATCTAATCAGCTGCGTGATGTAATCCCTGGCTCATTATATCATAGTTAGTGGCAGACTTGAAAGGAGTTTTTAATGTCCCAGGCAACATATTGAGGAGAGTTTTAATGCCCACTTCCCCTTTTCTTCCTTCTGTCTTCTCTATTTTTAGTCTACACATTCTTTTTCCACCATGAATGCAGCCTCACTTTCCTCCTGCCTTAGTACAGTGCAGCAGCAGGCGCGGCTGTGGTTTTCTATCAGTTTAGACATGCTCCTCATTCACTGATTCACTCATTCATTCATATCTTCTCATCCTTTCACAGCCTGTTATTGCTTGTATCTAGATGTTTCCCCCCAAGCCTCATGTGGCCATAGCTGGGGCTGTTCGGAAGCAGCTGGATCTAGTGGTGTTTTTTCTTCCATTCTGTTTTAAGACAAAGTTCTCACTAAACTACATCGGCTGACCTTGAACTTGTGAGCCTCCTGCCTCAGCCTTGCAAGCAGCTGGCCTGCAGGTATCACCACCATTCTGTCTCTCAGCAGTGATTTTGAACAAGTCATTTAATTGCTTGACTGTCTTCATAGGATAAAAAGAAGTAATCATGTTTTGAAGATTCAGTTAGATACTGAATGTAAAAGTGCATTAATAAATGCAAAATGTCAAAAATTGAAACTATTATTATTATCTATTGCTACTATTTTAATTTGTAATGTTTGCTGCATTTTAACTCCTTTATCCCATGGTTAAGTCTGCGGAAGGATTCTTGTGACTCACTCATTGTATTTCTGTACAGACAGATCTTGAGAGATCTCTAACCTAGAATATACAATACTGAAATTTCAACCTGTACATAATGCAGTTTTTCGATATAAAGGTTTCTTAAGCCTCAAACAGGTCTGTATGAACTTCAGTTAGCTTCTTCTCTAAGTGTTGAGCGTAAACCTTGCCATATCTGTGTTTTGTTCCAAGCGAGGATACTGACAGAGATGTTCCAGGTAAAGGGAAAAAAGAGACTTGTGAGAGGGTAACTTTGCGGGGACAGCTTTTGAGGGACAACTCTCCGTGGAGTTTCCGCACCTCTTGAGTCAGCTTCGGTCCTGACTGTCGTTTCAAGGAGACTTGAAGAGCAAAAAACATCTTTGCAGGACAGATAGAGTCTCCCTCTGGGACAGGTGGTACCGTTATCTCCTGACGGAGGTAAGAAGCCCAAAGCCTGTTCTGTAGCGGGGTTTGGGGGTCCCTGAGCTCAGGGGTCCTGAGCCACGATGCAGATCCACTGTCCACAGTGTCCATCTGGGCACCTCCATGTCACCCCCGTGGGACGCGGGAGCCAGTGAGCTTGCAGGCCTCAAGCTCACGCTGCCTGCTGTGCTGCACCGAAGTCCTGTGTCTCCGACCCAGGAGCCTCTTGTCTTTCCAACAGTCTCTAACCTGCTAGCATTGAAGTAGTGTAAACCCTCAGGCCTTTTGACAGTCTTCCCAGGAATGTTCTCAGCGTGGCTAATGATGATTCATAAAGCTTTGGGCATCTTAGAGGCATCCTGTTAAGTAGTGACTCAAACAATTCTGCCACCCCACCAGGAGAGCCCAAAGGTCTGCACAAACACAATTCTGCTGAAGCAGAGCTTCTCAGACTTGCACGAACTCAAATTTTCATCTAGCCCATTAGGCTGGAGCCCAGGCCTGAAGGCCTCACATGGTCCAGGTGAGCGCCACCTGCCTGCCCACACTGCACTCTGAGGAGCAGGCTTCTGGGTGTGACCACAGGGTCATCTGACTCAGATTCAATGCTGGTGCTTATCAAAAAGAAATAATCCCAAGCCACATCTCCTCCAGACTGCATCTAAAGCGCTCAGATGGAGCTGCAGTGTAAGACCGAGGGCCTTACCAAACGCTCCGAGGAGCTGACTGCAGCGAAGAACACCCAGGAAGGAACACACCGGACAAGTTGGAAAGTAAAACAGACTTTTATTAGTCTGGCCAGATGGCACTCCCAAAGCAAAGTAGCTTAGAGAGGTAACTGGCTCAGAGTCCGAGGCTGTTCTTATAGGGGGTTGAGGGGGAAGTTAACATATAGAATTGAAGAAAAGGGACAAAGGTTAGTGGTCGACTGTCACGTATTGATGGTCAGCAGACATTTGCAGCTTGCTCTGTAGATTGTGGTGTCCGGAACATCAGTTCTGGGCAAACAAGGAGTCGAGTAGTTTACTTTGAGACTTTAGGTCTGTTACAGATTTTATCTAGTGTCCCAAAACTAAGAAGCGTCTTTATCCATTAACTCACATTTAATCACAATGGGGCTGGAGAAAAGGAACAAAGGTTATGCAGTCCCACAGCAGCATCACAAATCTCTCAGGGTCACCATCCCAGTGTCCAGCGGCCCCGTGAGCACAGGCTCCTTGCAGCTGGCCTCACGTCCTCTCCTTGACCACTTGGTGGGTCCAGTGAGACAGGGCCCCTTCCCCAGACCACAGTCAGCAAGCGGGGGTGCTGCTCCACAGTGACGTGAACGGGCACATCCCATGTGGGAGCCTCGGTCCCAGGGGATATGCTTCTGGATCCTCACGCTGGCCACCTGGTCAGTGCCAGCTCCTCTCATGGCGAGTCCCACATACTGTGCCTCATGGACCCCCAGGGCTGATGAGGCCACCCTCGGAGGGTTTAACCCCCCATCAAGGGGGCCACACTGAATCCCTGGCCTGGGCTCAGGTCCTGTAGGCAGAACCAGCTTCTAGGATGGTTTGCTCTGGCTCTCTGTGCCGAATTCTGAATCGCATTCTCCAGCGGGATCTGTCAGTAATGGGCTGAACTGAGTCCCCTCATCTTTCAGATGTTGAAGCCCTGACCCCCCAGGATTCGGACAGTGACCGTATTCGGACACAGCGTCCTTAAAAGGGCAGTGAGGTTCACACCTGGCCACAGGGTGGAGCCTGATCCAACATGACTGGTGTCCTTCTAGGAGGAGAAGACGCGGGCAGAGGCAGCGCGGGAGCTGAGTGTACGTGAAGACAGCAGGAAGGTGGCTCTCGGCATACCAAGGAAAAGGGCTGCAGAAAAGATAAACATGCGACTTCTCCATCCTGAGATTCTGGCCTTCAGAGCTGTGATAAAATAAAATGTTTAAAACAGTGTTTCGTTATGGCTGAAGTAGCAGACAAATATTTTTCCTACAATTAAAGCAGTTCTCGGAAGCAACATTCTGTCAGCCCTGTGATCCCTAGGAGGTGTGTTTTTGCTGCATCAGTTGGGAAGTGCTTCCTTAAGGTGCGATTCTCATGTTCTCTTCTCCCACTGGGAGGAAGGGCTCCTTTGCATCTCGTCTTTTGTAATGCAGAGAAAATGGGCACCATTCTCTCTGTAATAGCTCTTCATAAGGTGAGCACTCCACATAAATCATGCTTCTCCAGGCTGAGTCAGTTCAACTCCTTGAACTGCGCATGAAAAAGCCCACTCTGCTCTAAAAGTGAACAAGTGGAAAGAGGCGGGGGAGGGCACTCGTGGGGCTGGGGACACTGTGGAAACAAGGCCACCAGTCTAATCTGTCCTTCCTCTCCCTCCTGTTGCATTCTGCATTTGGTTTCCATGGAAACCCACTTGGTGGATGATCTCTCCTTGTGGGAGCTACAGGCAGACTTCTCGATTTGCATGATGCAGTGATTGTTGGGGAAGACAGGGAGCTGGCAGAAAGGAAGGAGGAGGAGGGAGAGGATGGAGGGTCAGGGCCGGGCTCCTGGCTTTCCTTAGGAACAAAGAGCAGGCCCCTCCCAGGCCACAGCATCAGGCCCCTCCCTCACCTGGCCAGACTCTCACTGGGGAGCAGGTTCCCAGGGGTCCACATTTAGATTAAATTGGTGTGCTGCTCTGTCCCTTCCCCTCTGCTTCTCACACTGTGCCTCTCTGGGACTTGGGCCCCTGGCCTGGCCTCTCTGAGCATCTCCCTTGACTTTGGGGTCCATCCCTAGAGGAGCAGGCTCACCTGCAGCTTTGGGGTGCAGGCAGGCTAGGAGCCCCTGTACCACTTTTTCTTCCCTGTCCTCAGGAGATGGGGGTTCTGTCCAGGACACCAAGGTGCAGAAGGGCTCAGATACCCCATAGTGGGATTAAATCAGCTACACCAGCCCTAGAGGATCTCCGGAATCACCTGTCGAGTACCCTGTGAAGGACTGCACCCTGACTTTTGTACACAGGCAAACTAAAAACCTAACTTAGGAATCTGCCCTTAAAACAAATGGCTGAGTCCCAGCCAGTTGTAGCAGGAGGGCTCCAGGCAACCACCAGCAACCAACTGCTCAGATTGGGCTCCAATAAGGCAGACGCCCCACTGGGGCCACCCAGCACTCTCCTGCACCACCTTTTTCTATCCATAAACACTTTTCAGGGCAGGTCAGGGGCTGGCTCTTCCTGAATCTGCTTGGTTTTGAGGACTCCCCAATTCATGAATCTTTTTTTTGCTCAGTTAAACTCTAGCAATCTGTGTAGGTTTTGTTGTTGTTAAACAGTGGGCTAAAAGTGAAAATCAGCTTGGATCTATCCCACAACCTTATGAAACACGAGCTCAGCAGACCCCGGCAGGATTCCCTACGGCCTGCCCCCAACTTGCTCTTCCTGGTGGCCTCCCTGTCCCAGGGAGTAGTCCCACCTTTGACCTCTAACCTCCTGTCTCTGTGCCTGTCCCTGCCACACCATGGAGGACAGAAGTGGGTTCGCCCTTGGGTGAGGCTGACAGGGTGGGAAGGAGGGGCCCTGGAGGCAGAATTCCATGCTGCTCAGGAAGACAAAGTAGATGCAGATAAACCAAGTAGGTCCAGCAGGAGTTCAGGGGCCCAATGGGAGATGTGGCTCTTCCGTGACTAACATGGCGGAAGGTGGGTTTCCCCAGAGCCACCCACTGCTGGCCTCCTGCTGACTGCTGACTGCTGTGTCCCAGGTACCAGTGACACCACGGTCCCTGTTGACCCAAGTGTTCCTGCTCCATGGGATTCTAAGGTCCAGCTGAAAAAGTTAATTCTGCACAAACCAAGCCTGTGGTCTCACAATGTCGAAGAATGAAGAAGAAGGTTAGGGGAGTTTTTATGGAAATAAGAAGGAAAAAAGATCCTGGTTTCTCCAGGGTGGGAATCTGAAAAGTGAAATTTCTACACCGGGCTGGGTTACCGTGGGTGAGGTTCCAGGTGGGTTCCTGCCAGGGGTTCCTGTGTTTGATACATAAGAATTGGCCGTGACACATGACAGTAAGAACAAAGCAGCAAAGTTTGAATCAGGCGATCGCGCACTCAGAGCGAGTGGGCTCATACTAGCAGAAAGTAAAATGCCATGAGTGCTGAGGGTGTCGAGTTTAAGAATTTAAAATGTTGCGGCAGGTCTGGGGCGCCTGCCCTGAGGTCTTCCCGGGCCTGAGTGACAGTGTGATTGACAGGGAGTCGACTCACATCAGCTGAGTCTGTCATGCATGTTCTGTCCCATAATTCCCTCTGTCATACTCAGACGCGTGAGATGCAGTCCACATGCACGAGCCATCAGTGAGCTCCAAGGTAAGAAAGCTTACTGTACATTGTGCAGGAGGATCTGGCACACAGGGCCCTGTTTGGGGATTTTGGAATTTTCTAGGGCAGGCCCAGGGGTCTCTGTTTTTTCTATCTTTGGCTCTGGGTAGTGGGCCTTAGGACAAAGGTCAGGGGCCTCGCCCTGGGACATGGCCCAGACTCCAGTAAGTGGGAGGAAGTGGCCCGTCAGCCCCAGGTGCACTAGCTATCTTACCTCCTTCCAGAACTTTTTAAGGCAGAGGGGAGCACGGGAATGGCTCCCTTGTTGAGTGGCCATCTATCAGAGGTGGCTCTGGATTTAAAATGACCAAGTGGAACTCAAGCTGTCCAACCCAGTTACTCAGCAGTAGGATTTAGTGGGAATTGGAATTTTAGAGAAAAAAAAAAACTGTCTATTTTGCATTTTTAGTTCCTGAAAACCCAGGAGTTCAGAAGGGAGGGGCTGCATCTCCCTTTAGTGGGCATGGGGCTGCTTTCCACATTGCCTGAGGAAGTTCATTCTTAGTCAAAGTCCTAGTTTACTGTCTATTCTTATTTCAGTACTTATCTATGGGACTGGTCACCCCACTATCCCAGGCCCTTTCCCTAGCTAGCTGCCTCACTCATCAGCTAACCAAATGCACTGTCTGTAGAGTGGACAGAGGGAGCCGGAGAGGTTGGTGGCCTCCTGGGTCCATGCTCCCGCCCTGACTGTGTCTCCCACTTTGTTAAGGGGCCTTTGCTTGTCACCCTAGGCCTTGGGGAAGATACAAACCCTTGGAACCAGCACATGTCCTTCAGCAGCTATGCATGTGATCGCTCCAGGCCATCTGACAACCTGGGCATCAAATTCAGGTAAAAGAGCCAAAAACCAAGACCAGACCAGACCAGAACCACAACAAGCCTTTATTGTAGGGATGATCTGCCGGGCTGTCTCCAAACAAAGGAGAGAAAAGCAATATGGCCGGGATAGGGAGCACATCTTATAGGAGCTGGGGTGGAGTTGAGTGATGTAGTGGCTAGGAGGAGAGCAAGCATCAGGTTACTCTTTTGGTGGGAAAAGGGGCATGTTGGGAAGAAGTAGGTTGTCCTTTGGTAGGACAGGCCATCTTGGGGTTGGTGGTTTTAAGTGGGGAGCAGGGCACTATGGGAAAGAGAAGGCCACTTTGGGTGGGAAAGGAGCCATCTTGGAACTGGGTTAAGGTGGGAAGCAAGGTACTATGGGAAGAAGAAGGCAGCTATTATGTATAGCAGCCATCTTAAGGTGAGGGAAATCTATCACAAGTCCAAAGCCAGCTCTGATGACACCACTGTCTGTGTGTCACATAGCACAGAAGCAAGTCCCCACCCTACCTGGAAATTTCACCAGCCGCCCTGTGCCTGGCCCACGCAAGGGATTCCAGGCCCTTGCACCTGCTTTGTGTGCTGCCTGTTCTCTCCTGACTCCCACGAGAGAGCATCTCAAAGTGTGATGGTAATGGGGAAGGTGGTCTCTCTCGGGACAGCATCAATTTACACAAAAGGAGGACCAGGGCGTTTCCCAGTGACCCCATCAAGTTCCCTAAGCTTCAACGCTTCATCCTTTGGCCAGGGATAATAGAGCACTTATCTTAGGACTATCTTGGGGTCATAGGACAATATTACAAGGAGTAACTCCAGCATAATATGGACAAAGCGCTTACCACACGGCACCAGCATCCCTCCTTCTCACCATCACATAAGCCGCAAACATCCAATGCTGATGTCCTAAGTTTATGGCTTAAAATTTCAGCTCCAGTTGAGGCCATCCGTGCGATATGACAACAGAGCTGCATCCTTCTCTCCCTCCAGATGGAAAGCAGAGTGCAGCCCTCCAAGGGACAGGCATGGGCAAAGGCATGGCCCAGGCCTCACTGGGTCAGACAGACTCAGCAGCAAGCCTCTGCCCTCACCGAGAGCCTCCTGCAAGCACCAGGAGCTGAAGCAATTCCAATTCAAGCAGCCATCCTTTCTCTCATACACCCAAAGTGGGACTGTGATGACTGGCTTTATAACTTGGAGATAAAAATCTCAATTTTTTTAAACAATTGCTAGGATTAGGAGGTCAATGGATGGTTTCACTGACGTTTATTTATTCCCCTGTAGTTTACTGCCATTGCTCCCTCAGATTAAAGCAGACTGGAGTCTGAGAGAAAGGCAGGAGAGAGGACTGCACTTTTGCTTCCCGCAGTGATCCCTCTGCAGCTTGCCTTCACCAGCTCCTCCTGAGGACAACGGTGTGTTTAGTCTGCCGAGCTTTAGTAACCATGGCAACGTGGCAGGAAAGGTCCGAGCACGAAAGAGCAGGGGCTTCCGGTTTTCTAAGGGTTTTTCAAGGTAGAGCTGTCTTCCTGGCCTGTGGGAGTATTTATTTGCTTCCAAAATGAAAGTGTGTTTTGTGAGATCTTTAGCATTTGCCTTCAGTTAATTTTCCTTTCATTTATATGACTTCTACTTTATGAAAGCAAATTAATCTCCCAGAGCATTATAAACACCGCACACCATCTTCAATAAGGAACACTGTTTTATAAAATCAAGTGGTAGAAAAGGAAAGGTTTGGGCCCTGGATGTAGCTCAGTGGCCCCCGCCTGCCTCGCAGGCACAAGGCCCTGAATTTGATTCCCGGTACTGCAAAAAAAAAAAAAAGATAGAAAAGTTAAGGTTTGCCTCTTCACTTTAGACAAATGCAGGGAAAGATTTCTTTTAGCCTGCACCTACCAACCCGTGATATGTAAATCTCAGCCAAGCCAATAATACAGTTAGAAACAAAGGAGCTGAGTGAGCCACTCCTTGCCCTCATTCAACTGTAAATATCACTTAAAACTGGGAAGTTGATGAGCCACCTCCCTCCTCCCCACCCATCCAGAAACACAACACTGCCCTAATGGTTATCCGGTTTAAGCTTGGGAGGTCCGCACATTACTGACTTCTCTAAAGAGAGACAGTGGGAGGCACCAAGGACCTGGGGATGCCTGACCCTAACCATCCTGGAAGCTGAGTTACAAAGGCCCTTTTGCCTACTTTGCCCTTCTACCTGTCAGTTCTTTCCTTGTCAAGCACAAGAACCTGGACTATTCTTGGCCCATTCAACTGTAGCATCCAGCAAGCACTGAACCCACCACAAGCAGCAAAGGGGAGGAAGCCCTGGGGCCATTTGCCACCTGACTCGTTTCTGGTTCAAGACCTGCTCTGCTGTCTCCTCTCTGACTTCCTGTATCTGCTGACTGGGGTTTGGACACTTATTCAGTGTTCATTCATTCATTCATGCATTCATTCATAGTAAAGCATTGATTGAGGAACCTGCAGGTATAAAGCTCAGACCCCAAGGAAGATACAGGATTAGCTCAGCATTGTGTCATGTGCCATGATGCTCCCACTGAGAAAATGTTCCAAGTCCAACATCAGAGGCTGCATTAAGAATATATTGTCATGTGACATGAGATGTACAATGCAGAAGCACGAAGACCGAAGTGCCAGCCAGACATGGTGATGCATGCCTATGATCCCAGCACTCAGGAGGCTGGGCCAGGAGGATCTTAAGTTTGAGACTAGCAATGGCTACATAGCAAGGCTCTGTCTCCAAAAAAAGAAAAATGAAAACCACCACAAACAACACCCCAAAGACATAAGTACATTAGCTCAGGAAGAATGAAAATTGAGCCTCTTCTCTAGCCCTGTTGAAGGTCTCCCCCAGTGAGTGGCCACAGACTAGTAGAGAACCCTTTTCGGTGAGCACACCATTCAAAATTCGGACAGCTAAGCCCTAGGGACCCTTTATTATGTCTCTTTAATAAGCGACTGTACCTGTGGGTTTTTCTGACCTATATTTCTGTTGTTGTATTGGGCTCTGTGGGAGTTGCACAGGAGAATTCAAAGACCTCACTGTTCATTCATCATAGAAGTCACACTGAATGAGACCCTCGCACCAGGAGCCGGAGAGGCCATGGGATCTGTCACCTCGGGTGCCTTCCAGAGTGATAGGTCTCCCACTACCTCAGCAGCTATTATGTATAGTAGCTGCCCTCTTCCTATGGTACCTTGCCCCCTCCCCTGTGTGACGTCATGCCAAGATGGTTGCTCCCACCAAAGAACACACCCTTCTTCCCAGCATGACCCTGTTCCTACCTAGAGAGTAACCTAATACTCTCTCACCTCCTACCACTAGTGATGTCACCACCTCCTCTATTCCCTAGTCACTACCTCAATCAACCCTGCCTCAGCCCCTACAAACCCCACCCCAGTCTCTATAAAAGACTCTCCCTGCCCGGGCCATATTGCTTTTGTCTCTCCTTTGTTCAGAGACAGCCGGGCAGATCTGTTCCCCTAATAAAGGCTTGTCGTGGCATAGTCTGGTCTTGGTCTTTGGCCTTTTACCTGACATTTCTGGTGCCGTGACTTGGATGGTAGATGGTCCATTGATGGAGGATCCCCCCCAGGACGGGGTTGATCGGCCTTTTGGCCTTCTCCATCAGACCGCATCTGCCGTTGCCAGGACCCTCCGGGGCTTTCTACCTTTGCCATTGCTGGCGCTACACATCCACACCAGTCACCAATGTCTGGGTGAGTAGGGAGTTCAGCCTCCCTCTCATCGGGTTCTCTGTCTCATTCTCTCTCCCTCCGGGGACTTCTCAGAAATCCAAGCGCTTGGTCAGAGAAACTCCCACGGCCGCTGGGCCCAGGACCGTGCCCCTGGGAGACGTCCATCGGCCGCCTCCTCTCGTTCTCTCCCTCTGGGAGACTCACTCGGAGATTGTCAAAGGAGACAAGGACACTTCTCCCCTTTGTCCTTCTCCCCGGGAGCTGCCTCCTCCTCACCCACTCTAACAAGGGGGCCCAACAATCCAAGCCCCACCCCTCAATGCCTCCGGGCCGCCTTCTGGCACAACTCAAACTCCTCGGATTGTTGGGACCGGACTATAAGCCAAAAAGACTTGTTTTCTATTGTAATCAGGTTTGGCCTCAGTATGAATTAGATAATGGGTTTCCATGGCCCAAAATGACACTTTCAATTTTAACATACTGTGTGATTTACACAACTTCTGTCAACGCAATGGCAAATGGTCAGAAATCCCCTACGTACAAGCCTTTTTCTACTTATGCTCTTGACCCTCCCTCTGTCAAACCTGTTCTTCTCAAGTACTCCTAGCCTGAGCTGATCACTCACTGCTCACACCTCTCCCACTTTATAACTCTGCTGATAGGAAAAAGTTTTAAAGTTTAGTAGATTAGCTATTAAAGTAGTTGTGGAAGCAAACTAGGTAGTGTATTCCTTTAAAAACTTGCCTTAGCCCATTGCTTCTGCTGTTTAAAGTGAAGGTTATATAGCTCCTTTGATTTGTAGCTCCACTATAGATAACATCCTGGCTCTAAAGAACAAAGTGGGAATCCTTGAACAAACTTGTGATATATGTGCCTTAACTGTCATGTGTTTAGGGATGTAATCAGTGACAGAAACTGTCTAACCATTAAACAGGAATTGGAACTTTATTTACTTAACAAAGGCCACTAGGGATGAGATAATGACTGACAAAAGTATAAAATGTTTATAGTGAGTCGGAGACAAAATATTTAAAAAGCTATAAGTAAAAGA
>NW_004624896.1:501669-546800 GCF_000247695.1 Heterocephalus glaber | reverse complement strand
CCCCACCCCAGTCTCTATAAAAGACTCTCCCTGCCCCCGCCATATTGCTTTTGTCTCTCCTTTGTTCCGAGACAGCGTGGCACATCTATTCCCCTAATAAAGGCTTGTTGTGGCCTGGTCAGGTCTTGGTTTTTGGCCCTTTTACCTGACACAGAGGCTAGGCACACAGCTGATCCCCGTCTCTGAGAGATGCATCTGAGTGGTTCACACCTTCATCACCTAAGGAGCCAAGATGAGTAAGCCCCACCCTCAAGAGCTCAGTCTGAACCAGTCACATGACCACCAGCCCTGCTGCCTTGGGTGGGGGCAACACAGAGCACCATGCAAGAGAACTCTGTCTGGGGAGATCTGAGTTATTGGTCACTGAGTAGCCACCTCCAGACCAGACTGATTGTTGAGGGACTGCAGGGCTGTGTTCGGGTGACCCCTAGTTTACTTCCTCACGGTTCCAAAACACAGGACAGTGATGCTGGCAATGTGCACCTGCTGAGCCAAAGGGAAGCCACAAAATATTGCCTTTAAATTCAACGGTGAAAGTTTTCTATTTCATAATAATAATAGAAACAGAGTTGAGATGTGTTAGGTATGTGTACCAATTCCCTACAATGAATGCAATCATTGGGTACTGCAAACATGTACTAACACAAATTTTAAATTTAAAAATAACTAAATAAAAACAAATGCAGAAATTGTTAAGATCTACAACAAGAACAAGTCTTCTCTCTATGAAATTGTGAAAAGAGAAAATGAAATTCAGGTCAGTTTTCCTGTCACACCCCAAACTGCAAAAGCCACAGTCACAGCCACAGTGCACGGTACAGTGCTTAGTTAAAGTGGAAAAGGCCTTGAATCGCAGGGTGTGTTCCATCTGCCACTGCATTCGTCCCCTGGCATCTTGGAATGTCCGGCCCATGAGGACCTAGGGTGGGGGGCCTTGTAGTTATCTTACTGGTCCAAAAGTCCACCCATCATGGGTGCCCTGGGGCAGGTCCTGAGCACCAAGTGCAGCCTTCAGGGCTGCAGCTGGCATGAGGAGTGAGTGGGCAGGCGTGGCCATGCATCGCCTGAGCCTCACCTGCACACCCACTGCCCTGCGTCCGTGGTCACTCAGTGCACATCGCCGGTGTTTGCAGTTCCCTGTCAGCTGTCTCCTTATCCAGCATTGCTGTAGACAGGACCTGGTATTTATTATTTCATTTCATTTCCATTGCGTTTAGTGAGGGAACTCCGAGTGATTAGTCATTTTCACAAGGCCAAATGGCTCTTGAGCCGCAGAATTAGAGATCTGAACTGTAATAGTTTGGACTCTAAATCCCACATTTCTCTGTACACCAACCTCTTTCCTTGTAAGACTGGAGATGTGTTCGTTGTCTTCATCTTAGCAACACCCTCGACGCTCCCCCACCATGCTGGCCGCTGCACCCTGCCTGGCTCTCGAGAGCAAATGCACCCTGGGGTCCGGGTGTGGGCAGAGGATTGTCCTGGCAGTGCTTGACAACCTTCCAGGACTTCCCAGCAAGATGATCTCAGCAGTCCCAACACAGGCTGGCAAAATTAACTCCTCGCCTGCAATCCCATTTTGGGGTTCTGAACCGGAGAGAAAAGGCTGCAACCTATTCTAATGTATGTGCTGCTGAAGCGAGCACAGGCTCCAGCCTTAACCATATATGGTGGGTCTTATTGCAGTGCTGGCGTCAAACCCTGGACTTCGCACATGCCAGGTGAGCACCACACAACTGAGCCTCACCTCCAGTCTGGTAGCAGAACTAAGTTCACGAAATTGGAGAACACTCTTGAAAGAAAGCACGCTTTTGCCTCCAGCACACTGGGAGACAGAGCCAAAAGAAACATGAATGGTGTCCTTATTACACTCAATTCTGGGGCCGCTGCTTTCAGGAGGCCCGCTTTCTACAGTAAATGCGCCTCACCAACACCTCAACTCTACCCTGGAAGCATTTGTTTCAAATTGTGCACCCACAGGAAGGGACCATGATGATATCTTTATCTTTTCCCCCTGAGAGAACTCAGGTGTGCCCAGGTGCTGGGAACCCTCTCAGTTCTTGACTTACCCAGGTTGACACTTTACACAGCGTCTCACACATTTTATGGACCATGTATATCAACAGTCCACCAGCTTCATCTCCTGAAATACAAAGCACATGCTCCTTGAAAGGCAGCAAAAGACCTAGGACTCAATCCACATAGCAACGTGCATCCTCCTCCCTTCCCTCTTCCTTCTTCCCTCTCCCTCTCTCTCACGTTTAATGGCTGGCCAACATCCTTGCTCCCAGCCCATTTCACAGCACTTAGCTCCTAATTGAAATTTCATAGTACGATACTTAAGACACAACTCCACACCGATTGCCTTTTAAGCAAATGTGTTTTCCTAGTCATTTAACTGTATGTGATTTCCTCTCAGCTGTACCCTCCTTATGATTTGCTGTTGGTTGTCCTGCCCATTAAGCCCTTCGGTATTTATCTGAGGATATTCTAGAATATCCTATTTCTCTGTGAATTGAATTTAACCCAGTCATTTTGTTAGTGGTCTCAGCCGACAATGCACCTTTGGAAGGAGAGAACATTCCTGTTCTCAGAGTAGACACTGACTGATGGCCCGCCCACACCTCTCCAGATGCCGGTTCTTCCTGGCTCTGCCTTATTCTGTCAGGCCTGAAGATGACACAAGATAGTGTGAGAACTCCATTTAACTGATCACAAGTACTATTGAAAGAATAATTCATTTGAAAACATAAATGTCTGTTAAAAGCAGAGATCATAGTAACAGTCTTTTTCTTTCTCATTATAGATAGACTTTCTAAAAAGTTTTATTATATACTTTTATAAAGGTAAAGAAAATATATTGAATTTTCCATATACCCATGTTCCAGCTTCAATAATTATTAATCTTTGCTGATTTAGTTTCATCTGTCATACTCACTCTCATTTTTGTTTAATTGTGTGATAGACTAGTTGCTAGAGAATTTTAAGAATATGTCATTTTGCCCCATAAGTATTTTTTTAATATGTTTCTTAACTGCTAATGACTTGGTCTTTACTGTTACTACTTTTCTCTGTTATTATTTCATTTACTACTTTTTTACTGGTACCACCATGATATAATTGCACCTAAATGAATGAACAGTGATTCCTTAACTTCCTCTAATACTCAGTTTATAGTTAAACATTCCTAAGTATCCCAAAATGTCTTTTCAGGGCTGGGAGTGTAGCTCAGGAGTACTCAGGAGTGCAACGTCTGCCAAGTGTTTGTGAGGTCCTGGGTTAGATCCCCAGCACTGAAAAAGTCACTTCACTGTTGGTTTATTCTGGATCAGGGCCCACATGGGTCCACCTATTGCTTTTGATCTTTTTTTCAGGTTGTTTCTTTTATCCTACAAGAGTCCTCCATCCCCTTCCTCCAAGGCCTGGGATCTGTGGATAAAATTGGCCTCCCAAACTGCCCTCCCCCTACTTTGTCCTGAATTTAGAAGACAGCTCCTTGGAGGTCATTTGAATATTCCCTGCAGAGTGGTTCTCAGTCCAATGGCTTTCTCCTCACAGGCGGCCTCACCTTCCACAGAAACAGAGATTCGCGTGGCCCTGCACACACTGGCCATCCCTTCCTCTGAGCTCAGGCCCCTCTGTCCTCTTCCCATTGGGGCTTACCAGGTGCTAGCCCGAGGGAGCATTGTCTGAATCGGTCCTTGGATGGGTAGAGATGTGGCCTCCTGAAATATGGTTAAGAAATGGGATTGGGGAAAGCAGAAAGATGTAAAAGGCCCTGTCCGAAATCCAGAGCCAACACAACGTGCTCCTAGAATGTCACAATGAGGAGCCTTGGAGAAGAAAGAACCAGGCACTGATCAGATGCTCAAATGTAAATGCAAAACAACTCCAAAAGGCCCAGATGAAAACATCAGAGAAAGTCTGCATGACCTAGGTTTTTGGTGATAACTTTTTAGATATTACTAGGAAGCATGAAGAAAAGAATAAATAAACTGGACTTTGTTAAAATTAAAAAGTTCTGATTTGTGAATAACACTACCTACAGAATGAGAAGACAAGACACGGACTAGGAGAAGATATTTGCAAAGACACATCTGATAAAAGGCAGCTTGTCCACCCTCTGTTGCACAGAAGCGCTCCATTCACAGAAGGGGAAGAACACAGCCAGGAAAGATGCACAAGTCAAGGTATCCAGGCTTTGGCCCAGAAGGGCCCAGAAAATGCTGAAGTCCTGCTCTCTCTACACTCCCTGGCACCAAGGCTGGAGTGGAAGTTTTACTCTCAGCATGAAGAAAATGAAGTCATAGCTTCACTGCAAAACACCCTGATTTTTAAAGATCCATTTCTAACCTCTCGATGTAACGGTGATGGGGGTAGTTTGGGGTGGCTTGCGCTGGGGAAACACGCTTGCCTCCCTCCCTCGGAGGGAGGGCCCAGGAAACTCAGGTGCAATTGTTCAGTACACAGTGTCCGGCGTACATCTGCGAAGCATGTTGAAGCATCAAGTTAGTGGAAGCCGGAAACACGGTTAATAATGTCTCTCCATGTTCAGTTGCGCCTGGTGATGGCAAAAGAAACAAGGGCCCACATTCCCATTGGTTTTACCCAGCGGTTCCAAATTTTACAAAGGACACACGCATCCATCTCACTCAGCCTTCGAACCTACTTATCTGAAAATTCTTCAGCCGTCTTCACAGTTTGTCTCTGCTGTTGCCCTGGGAAACACTTGTATTACAGAATTTAGTGGAAAACGCAACTCTCTAACTGGCTTGTATGTGGGGAGATGACTATTGGAGACATCTGTAATCTGAGAATACTCAGTTTCTTCCTCAGGGAGAGAATCTGGGTCATTAAAAAATATGATTATTAATGTAAGAACAATGGCACGGAGATCCTGCCATCTCGTAGCAGCACTGGAACGTCTTTAGCCACAGAAGATTCGTAGGAAGGAAAGTTAATTGACAACCTAAGATGAAAACTCATTTGGAACACAATTAATTTCAGGACTCTTGAAAAGTAATGCTTTTACATTACAGCAAATGGTTGCCACTAATTACTATCCGAGGAATACTTGTAATTGGCTGCATGTTCTTTATTTAATATAGTTTCTGTGATTGCTTGGACTCTTACTTATGGGGAAAGTTCAGTTTTGGATTTAAAATAATTATTAAGAAAAGAAGAGAAGGACACAACTTTGTGGGGAAGCAGTGGGAGAGCAGACACAGGCCAGGCAGTTTCCCGCACGCACCTGCCCTCGGGCCGGAACACACCTGCCTCGGTCTACACTGACTGCAGCACCTCCACTGATGACAGCCCTGCTCAGGGAGCCCCAGGCCCACTCCCGTCCCCTGACCTGAACAACGGCATAACCAAGAGGTAATAGAAATCACACTTCTTATACATCAGGTTACATACTGTTTATTATTATTATTATTATTATTATTATTACTATTACTATTGCACTAATTTCTGAACTGTCTTAGGAAGAAACTCTTTATTCCTGTGTGAAAAAATGAAGAAACTGAAGCACAGGGAGGTTAGGTAACGTGGTCAAGGTTATGTAGCGTAAGTATTAAAGCCCGAAATCAAAGCAGAGATTCAACCCTGAGAGACTTCACAGCCTCTCCACCCAGGCTCCAGCGTGCTATTCTGCCCTCTGTCCCTGAGCAAAGGCCGGGCCCAGCCAACGCCCGCTCCCTGGGATGTGCTTCTGGCCCAGCACAGGCTGACACGGGGACCGGGGCTGGCACACGTTCTTCCTCCTCAGCCCCACACAGAGGGTGCCGGGCCGCAGGCCACCTTCAGGCGCTGAGACAGCCAACCAAATGCCAAAGCAAAAGTATGTGAAGGCAAAACAAATCTGGAAACAACCTCCACTGCCGACTTTGGCCTCTAGAAAAGCAAAAACGCTTGAGGAAAAGTCTACCCCTCATCTAGTGTCAGCACTGACAGTTTTCAGTGGAAGAGCCCTGATACCACACAGCAAGGGCATCCCGTGCTGAAGTCCACGTGAGCCGGAAGCCCTGGCAGTGGCCTCTTCCTGGTGCCACCTTGTGCCCCTGCCCTGTGTCTCACTTCAGCTGACTGAGATCTACTCCATGGCCTTAACCCTAAAAGCAGGCTGTGTGAACTGACTATAAATGGCCCAGTCTTCCCTCCACTCACACTGTCGCTGGAGCAGGAGGGTCTGCTCCCTGTCCCTGTGCCCAGCCTGGGGACGACTTAGCCAGCAGCAGGTAGTGGAAGGGGTGATGTGCAGCCCTCAAGCCTATGTCTCTGGAGGTATTGAGTCCTCCACTCATCTCTCCATCAGCAGGAAAACTCCCCCAGCTGGGCCAGTGGAGGAAGAAACTCAGCCCCCGGGGGCCTGTGATCCCCGGGGACCAACAGCCAGCCGGCTCCTGAGTGGGGCGCCCCTGGCTGCCATGGCCTTTGGACTCCAGCCCCCAGGTCTCCAGTCTCCTCAGCTTCCTACGCAGACCCGCACCAGCCACTCCAGGGAGCTTCTAGGCCTTCACTGGTGGCCTGGTGCCGCATCCTCAGTCCGCTGGTCCTGGGATTCCTTCTTCTTGGATCCAGCCACTCCTGGGTCCTCCAGCTGTCCAGCATGCAGAAGACTGCTGGGGACTCCCATCTCTGATGCTGCAAGCCACCTAATAAATCCCCTGGCACAATTCAGACATGCGTGTATTTCTATTCATTCTGTTCGCTAGAGAACACCAATACTCCTGTCTTTGCACATTTATAAAATTTTGAGCTTTAAGAGTTTCTCAAATCTATACAACCCTAAAAATTATAGCTGGTGTGGTGGTGCACAACTGTAATTCCAGCACTCAGGAGAGGCAGGAGGATTGGGGGAGTTCAAGGCCAGCCTGGGATACACAGTAAATTCAAGGGCACCCGAACTATAAAGTGAGACCCTGTCTCAAAAAACCAAAAGCAAAGCAAAACAAAACACAATTATAAGTAAGCCTAACTTTTTGTTTGTTTGTTTGTTTTGTTGTGCTTTTTTGAGACAGGGTCTCACTATGTACTTTAGGCTAGCCTTAAACTCACTAGGTAGCCCAGGCTGGCCTCTAACACACAGTGATGCTCCTGCCTCAGCTTCTGAAGTGCTGGGATTACAGGTGTGCACCACCATGCCTGGCTACAAGCCTAACATTGTATCAAAGATTTAAGAGTAACTCTACAATATAAACCAAAGTTTGGAAACTTAAATCATTTAGTATTCAATATTCTTAAAAACTCTCAAATCCTAATAAACCTGATCTGTCTTAATTGAAATAAAAATCTGTAATTGAACCATTTCTTCTTTTTACCCCTCAGCCCATTTGCCCTTTTCTTTCTTTCTTTCTTTCTTTCTTTCTTTCTTTCTTTCTTTCGTTCTTTCTTTCTTTTTCTTTCTTTTCTTTATTTCCTTCTTTTTTTCTTCCTTTCTTCCTTCCTTCCTTCCTTCCTTTCTCTTTTTTACCTCTGTCTTTGAGAGAATAAATTGGTCCACCAGGTATTGGTTTAGAGGTAAAAAAGCAATAGACAGACTTTTTGCTTCCTTGGTAGACTGTGCTTAGGAGGTGTTTCCCTGGTTCTTGGTTTGAAATCAAGGATTAGTACTTCTCAATGCCATGAACCAATGCGATCAGTGCTGAGTTTCATCACTTTGGTTCTTTCTGCTAGAGCTTTTTAAAAATCAAAACGAGACCGAGCCTCTCTTCTAGATATCCCTGAGCAGGGAAAGCTAATAACGGACTCATTTTTGTGCATGGAAAGCAGAAGAATCTGAGTAAAGGCTACAAAATGCTCAGTGGCTAACTGGGGCAGGCAAGTCTGACCACCGCCCACAGGGAGCTCTGTCTGAAGACTTTCCAAAGAAGGGTAATTCTGCTGAACACAGTGTCCCATGACCCCCACTGCCACACACCCTGGGCCTGGCATGGCCATTGTCTCTGTCAGTACAGGGATCTGGAAAAGTTCGTTCTCAGTAGATTCAACTTTGAACTCTTCATCTTGCTCGTAAAAAGAAATCAGGCTACAGATGTGCTAATGAACTAGTTTCAGGTGGTTTCAAATGTGCTGTCTGGGGAAGGTCATAGGAGGATTTCAGCAGTTCTATTTTTAGGGCCTGACAAGAATTCAGGGATACAAGAGAGTGAGAAGCAATTAAAAGCAAATGTGTTGTTCAGGGCATTTGCAACTCTGGAGGAAAAGGTGTTTGAGATGAGGTTAATCCTCAGTTCCCTTCCCCTGGCTGGTTTGATACCAACCTGTCCTTTTCTGTGAAGCCACCCTACCCCCTACCAGCTCCATTCACAGCCCCTGCCAGGAACTTTGAGGATCTATGTGCTGCCCCTGGGGTCACACTGCTATCACTGCAGGAATCTTTATCACCTGTGAGCTCCATACAACAGCTGGAACATTAAAAGAGCCAAAAGAAAAACACAATAAAAAAATAATAAAGCAGGTGTTGAGGGCAGGCAGACAGGAAGGAGGTTTTCCCTGTGTTAGCTGCTCGGCAGGAATTTTTGGGGGCAATCACCCACGGTTGTGGGGAAACAGACTGCTGCCCCTTTAAATAACTTACCACCCCTTCAAGTTGTTCTTTTGCTTCAGATAAGGTTCTCAACAGAAAAGCACAAGGAACCAACCCAAATGGTTCCATCACTCTGAGCTACTCTTCAAGGTGACTCATTACAGAGTTAAATTCCATCCACCAGGAAGAAGTGTTCCCATCCACCATCTTTGAATATGCTCAGAAATGCTCCCACCTCTGCCTGTGATGACCAGTCTTTCTCATGTGAGCAGCCATCAGTTTCCCCAGGAAAAAGCCCTGTTTTCATTGCTTGGGGAGATACTGCTGTAGGAGTTATCCCAGTGCTTTCTTTACTTATCTGAGTAACAAACCTCTTCACTCCACTATCACATGGTTGTACTTACTGGCTTTGCACTCACCAAGGAGTGAAACCACTCTGCTTGATTGCACCTCCAAATCAAAAGCTCCTCAAGGTTGGTTCTGGTTTTCGGGGTTCTCCAGAGGCACGCAATCAGTGGGATGATGGATAGATGAGTAGATGGATGGACAGACTTACTATAAGATGCTATCTGTGTGACTGTGTGGGCCGAAAAGCCCCATGGTTTGCCATGTACGAGCTGGTGGTATAATCCGGAGTCTGAAGGCCTGAAAACTAGGCAGCCAACAGTGTCAGTTCCAGCAGAGGTCAGGAGATGAGGAGAGACATCCCAGCCTAGCAACCTGGGAATAAGAAAGGGATGGATTCCTCCTGCTCCTCTCTTGTCCTCTAGTCGAGCCCTGCAGATTGGACGACACCTACCTACACCATCTAGGAGCCCACAATACACCCTTAATGTCACCAGGGAGCACCCCATAGTCACACCCAGGAAAGGGCTTCCTCATCCTGTGGCCATCGAGTTGACACAAAATTACCCATCAGAGTAGTGTCTGCTCCCTCATGTTTTTAAACTCCATATAATGTAGCGGACACTCCAAACACACAGACTGAACTCATGGGTGCCTTGGTTCTGCTGTGAAATCCGTGAGATGGTGTTTCCAAAGCCTTCTGCATGTGCAAACAAGGAGTTGCCCTCCAACAGAGGCTCGGGAAGTGCCTGCTGGATCAGTAAGCATAATGGGGGGAGAGGGACGGGGGTCCCCAGCTTCAGGGGCTGTGGGGTTGCAGGCAAGGCTGAGAGAGAGAGAGGGAGGGAGAGAGAGAGAGATCACCACCACACAGCTCAGGCAGGAGAGCTGGATGAAGACCTACCTTCCCCTCCAGACAATCGCAATGAATTGCAGCCACCCCTGGAATTCTGAGGTGACCTTTTTGACCCCTGAGGACTCCTCGCACATGCGTGCACACACGTGTACTGCAAATGTTTGTGGCAGGACCAACGGTGGCTACACGTTTCCCCACTTGAGTGTGTCTCCCACATACTAGGTGGTTACATCTCCCTCCCCTCTTTGAAGAGGAGGGAAAGGTAGCGGAAGCAGATAGGGGAGCCTATTTTCCTAAGAACCTCAGCTTTGGGCTCGAGGAGCAGCTCAGGGCAAAATGCTTGCCGTCCAAGCATGAGGATACTCAGAACTGCAAAAAATGAAAGAAAAAAAAGCCCAGCTTTTATGCAGTGGAGTCCTGTGATGCACATCAAAGGGCTCACCACCTTGGAGCCTGAAAATCCTCCATGAAAGCAAGGAGCCACAGGCTCACCTGCACACAGCCCACCGGAGCCCTGGGATCCCCTCCGCTCTCCTACTCAGCAGGTCTCAGACTCAGGGCTCTCACATGCTACCAGAAACACGAGGGATTAATTGGCGTGGAAGTAAACACTCACAGAAGCACAGGGTGAGAGGGTGAGTGAGTGCCATCAATGTCCCTGCCCCAGTTTTGAGTTTCTGTCTTACTACAGTTTTGCAAAGTGCTGCTACTGCTACCGCTACCGGAAAAACTGGGTGTACCAGGTGTCTCTGGTTTGTTTCTTAAGACTGTATTTGAACTACAATCATCTCAATAAAAATTTCAATTAAAAAATGCAAACTCCCTACATGTAGCACAGCTCGGCTCCTCGCTGAGGACCCATCCACTCTAACAAAAGTCAGCAGTCACGGTAACGTTCCATCCTGCTTGGCCTTTCAAACCAGTGAGCACACAATGTTCCACTCTTGAAATACTATGTCTGGCAGGAGGTATAAACAACATCACAGGCCGCCAGCTAAAGAAGAAAAACCAGAATTACTCTGGGTGCTATCGGATGCTAATTGTGGTTTGTGCGCTCAGGATCCTCAGATCTGCCCTGCTGCCTTCTGAATCCTCACCATCAATTTCAGGCCTGTGCGGGGAAACTGCTTTCATTCGCATCCTAAATTTCACAGCACAAGCAAAAAGGGAGCTGTGCTTTTGTGTAAACTCTTGGCATTCACAAAAGGCTTCTCGCAGACACCAAGCTCCCGTTTTCCTTTCTGATGTGCATCGGTAACTGTGGCCCAACATTAAGTGGGCGATTTCCACCTTCACACAGTGAATGGCAGGGCTGGCAAAGTCACACATTTGGCCCACTTCAGCTTTGGGCCTTTCCTAGTAAGTGATGTTCAGTCAAAATCAGATATCTGGAGATGCGAACCATTCCCGTTTACATCTGAGGAAGGGATGTTGACCCTGGACTCCGGTCTGGCCAGAGGAGCAGAGGGGCTGCAGGGCAGTGGGAAGTCTCTCAGCTCCTGCTTCCTGCATCTCACTTCTGGCTTCCAGCATCTTAAAGGACAGGGTAGCATTTACTCTACAACTGCACTAATCTAAAGCGGTTACACATCCGCCGTGATTAAAACACTCATAAGAAAGTTTTTGTCCAAGAGAAAGGGGGGCAAATAGGGTCACAAGACACAGGAAAGCAGGGAGGGGAGGGGAGACAGAGGAATGGCACAGGGACGACTTCAGGGATGCCCATCGCAGCCAGCCGAGCCTCTGATCCCAGCTCGGCTCATGTCTGACCCAGCTCTGCCCACACCAGCTGCTGAAGGAAGTGAATCTGCAGGGACAGCCAGCAGCCAGCAGCCCTGCCTCAGGGGCCTCAGCAAAACCTTCCTGTGAGGGCCAGGGATTTAGCTCAGTGGTTCTGCCGCCTGCGTTGGTCCTGAGTTCAATCCCCAGTACCAAAAAAACACAAACCTCCCTGTGAGATCTGATTGAAGCAAAATAAGCACTAGTGTATGAAACACACACATGGGTATATAGTGTCCAAGACACTTCTGTGGACATTAAATATATAATTTCCCCTTGGGGATTTGTATAACTTGGCAATACGTATTAGTTGAAACAGTTTAAAATAGCTCATTTATTTCAAAAGAAAATATCCATTTTCTGACCATTTTATGTGGATGAGTGAGCTCCCTCCTGGCCATGGGCTTCTCCCTGCCCCTAACTCTTCCCTTAATCAGGCTGAGGCTGCTCCCTAAGGGGGAGAAGAGTGCTGATGAGAGCCTGTGCTCTGGGAAGCGTCCCAGTAAGAGGGGAGTGGGGGGCAGTCGTGCTGTGAATAGCCGCACCTCATTCCTGGCGCTTTGCCCCGTACAGGAGAGCCAGACGAGAGCTCAGGGCACCACCGACCATTAGCGCTCAGTGGGCTCCCCAGAAAATCCCTCTGCCTTACTGACCTTCCTCCATAAAATGCAACCTGCCGTTTACTTTTTTTCTGGCCCTGTAGTTAAAGGGAAGCACAGCCCAACTCCATTCCTCCCCTGGCCAGATTACCCAATGTGGAGAGTCATGGCCTTGCACAAGACACCAAGTCGAACAGAGGAAGCCGAGTCGGGGGTGAGTGTGTCCGATCAAAGTCTCACACTAAAACACTGGGCTCCTAAGTCACCCGGTATCCAGTGGCTTTCGTGAGCATCCACTACCACTGACCAAATGATTTGTTGTTTTTAATTAAATCCAGTGGTAGTTATTGCCACTTTTGCACTAATCTCGAAGACTGCAGTGTTTTCTGAAGATGATGAATCTTGCTTCAATAAAGCAATGTGCAAAATTCTTTTTTTATTAAATATAAATTAGGAGGAGAGTTAAAATAAATCATCACTGAAAAGAGTGAGCAAATGTTATCAGCCTAATACATCTATGCCTGTGCACTAAGGAAAACTGGCTGCTTCCAACTGCTGGTGGCACGGGGACTGGAGAGGTCCGACTGCTGGAAGCATGGGGGGTAACTCAGGAGCAGAACGCTGAGAAACGCAGAGTATTTCTCCTCTCTTTTCTTCCTGATTTCAAGGCAGTGCTTTTACTTCTTGCTCTGACCTCACTGAGAGCCCTTCTGAGCTCCCCCAGTTACTATCACAGATGATCAAACATTTCTGAGAAAGGCGACCATGTGGAGCAAAACAAACAAAAATGACCCCAGAAGTCTCGAGCGTGATTTTAAGCGTGGTGTGCGACGATGCTCTTCCTTCCACTCTATCCTAACTTCAGGTTAAAAATGTATTTCCTTCCTGAAAATGGGGAGGGAAAAGCACAAGGTGGAATGCTTTTAATAAACAGGTGCCTTGGTGAACTACGTGGGCTTTCTGCCCATTAGTGACTGCAAGGAGTAGAGCCCGTATCTCTCGTCTTCCAAGCCAGTCTCCTTTCTGTTATAGAAATGAACTCTGCCACAGGAGGTTTATGTAACCAACCTGAAAATGAACCCAGGAGGCCCAAGCCCCTCCGCCCTTTCATAGCCAGAGTACATTTGTGAGTGGGAAGAGGAAGCCTGCAGGGGTTGGCACAGTGGACTAGGAAGAGCAGCAGAGGAGAAGGAGCCTGACTCGGGACCCCTGGGAGAGTCCCGTGCAGGGGAGCCAAGGAATGTTCACCTTCTGGGCTTCACTGAAGGAAAAGGTTGGGTCACAAGATCTCGAAGTGATATCTCAACTACATTGTACACCAGGAATAAAGTTACTGTCACAGCATGCTATGCATCCCAGTTGCTGGGACTTCATTTCACTCAAATGAAATCTCAAACACAGAGGTTTAAATTCCACAGCCCTGAACTGAAAGTGCTCCAAACAATAAACATTGTGGGTGTTTTTTTCAGTTATCTGATGTTTCCTATTTGTCTTGTTTTGTGTACTCATTGGGTTTTTCATTTCGTTTTTGTTTTGTCCTACTAGCATCTTTATCTCTTCATACAGGATAGTAACTGTGCCTATTGTGTCTAATTAAATAATTAACTATCGGCTAGAGAAACACGGCCCCAGGTGAAGAGAAGGCCATTTGCCCTTGACAAAGTAAGCTCATCAGACTTGCACCCCACAGCAAACAATTACAGAAAATAGACAAAATAAATAAAGAGATGTGTCCAGGCATCGAAAAGCAGACAGCACAGGGCTGTGACCCTTAGCAGAGAAATGCACAGGGTCGTGCAGGACTTTCTGCAGACTGAGGGAGGAGGACTAAGCCCAAACAGAAAGCTAGGGGACAAGGTTGTGTTGTGTGTTTGTTTGCAGCACTTGCAGACTGGAGACTGAACTTGGGCCTTTGCACTGAGTTACATCCCCAGACTTTTATTTATTTTTATTTTTTAGTCAGGGCCTCACTGATTTGCTAAGTTGCCCAGGCTTCAGGATTTCAAACTTGAAATCCTCCTGCTTTGGCCTCCCTGGAATTACAGGCATGCACCACCACACCTCGTCCAAAAACTGAGTTGTCTGACGCTTAAAATGATGGGATCTGCAGAATAGGAAGTAGAGGAAGACAGAGGTTCTCAGAGAGAAAGGTCTATGTCTACAGTTTTTGGTCAAGTAGTAGCTGTTTTAGCATGTAATGAAACTGTGGAGCTGATGTAACAAGAACATTCGATGGGGGGGTTGTAAACTGAATGGAGGTTTCAAACCCACTGAAGTCCCAGAACGTTTACTAACACAGTAGCTGAGGTGGTGCAGTGTTACTATAGCCCCATAGTTTTGTCCCCTAGAAGCCAGTTAGTGATGCTCAGAGTTATTTTTTGGTTGTCATAACTATGAGGATGCCACCCATACCTAGCGGGGAGAGGTTAGGAATGCTGGTGAACATCCACAGTATACTTCCCCTGAGCACAGAATCGTCCAGGCTGACATTCAACAACGCCATTGAGAAATCCTACAGTGGTCTTGCTCCTGTAAGCCGACTAACAGTGGTTCTCTAGACTGACCCTTGTAAAGCTCAGCTCAAAACCTCAAGAATGCTCAGCTGCTGCTCCACTGTCAGAAAATATTCCAAACTTCTCGCAGGAATCAGCACAACTCAGAATCACAGCAACAGAGTAGATGGGATGGCCAGCATACACTCAGAGCTTATTAGACAGGCAAAGGGGCAGGAAAATAAAATGCAAAACTGGGAAGGGCGAAAAGTGGTCAATATGAACAGTCTCATAGATAATAGATGTTGAAATTAGCATATAAAAATGTTTACAGAGGACATAAACCATGTTCAGGAATTTAGAGGAAAAGACAGAAAGAATGAATAAACAAATGAGACATCTCAGCAGAGAAGGAAAAACTGAAAGCTGGGAATTTATAGAACAGAAATCTGAAATTAGAAAAATACAGTGTTGGGCTGGGGCTGTAGCTCAGTGGAAGAACACTTACTCAGCATGGGAAGACCCTGCTTCAAGCCCTGGCACCAAAAAACAGAGAAAAATGAAAGGAAGAAAAATACAATGTTTGAAATGAAAATTACATAGGCTTAAAAGCAGATTAGGCACTGCCGAAGAAATTACTAGAGAAATTGAAGATAAGTGAATAGGAACTAAGTGAACTAAAGCACATAGAGCACAACAATTTTTAAAAGTCCAACATTTATATAATTGGAATCCCAAAAGATACGAAGAAGGTACAGAAAGGGTTCACAGGATATTTGAAGGAGTAATAGTCAAATATTTTTTCCAAATTTGATTAAATTTTTCAATTACCAGATCCAAAAATCCTAAAAAAAAACTAAGCAAATTAAACACAAAGAAGTTACATAACAGTCAAAGCTAAAAAGTCATGAAAAGTTTTTTAAAAAAAGACTTTTACCTACAGAGGAAAAACAATAATAAGAATTATGACTATCATTTCTCTAAAAACAATATGATCCAGAAGACAATAAAAGGAGTTTTTTTAAGTATTGAAAGAAAAAATATCAACTTAAGACTTTAATTTTGATTTTTTGAGACAGGGTCTCACTATGTAGTTCACATTGGCTTTGAACTCACTATGCACCCCAGGCTGGCCTGGAACTCACAGCAATCCTCCTGCCTCAGCCTCCCAAGTGCTGGGATTACAGGTGTGTGCCACCATACCTCGCAATTTAAGATTTTTATTACAAAAAATATTCTCTAAAATTGAAGGAAAATATCCCCTCCCCTTTTTTAAGCACTAGGGCTCAAAACCAGGGCCTTGTACATGCTAGGCAAGAAAGTGCTTTATCACTGAGCCACATGCCTGATGTGAAAGGTCTTTTTTTGTTTTTTGAGACCAGGTATCTCTATGTACCCAAGACTGGCCTTGAACTGGCATACCAATCCTCCTGCCTCCACCTCCTGAGGGCTGAGAGTACTACAGGCCTGCCACCATACCCGGCTGAAAGGCATTTTTAAACAAACAAAAGTGGGACAAAGTTGTCACCAACGGACCTCCACTTCAGTAGTTGCGGAAAAAGTTATTTGGGCTGAAGGGAAATGGCCCGAGATTAGTTGTACAGGAGAGGCGAGGTGGGGTGAAGCCATCTTCACTGCTCATTGAGAAGATTTTCCTATTCCTGGCGCCTAGCTGGACTCCGCTCCCGTGGACATGAAGACTGGGTGACCACCGTGTCGGGGCGCCTGCGTCACCCAGGCCGAGTCACCAACTAGGGCGGCCTTCTCGGGTGCAAAATGACAGTGCACGGAGCTCACACCAGGGAAAGCCCTCGGCCTCGCAAGCCCTGCACCCTTCCTCAGCCCCAGCTGCCAGACTCCCAGTGCTCAGCAGTGCCCTTCGCTCTCCTGTTCCGCTGCTTTTCAGACACTGGCACGGGCTCCTGGGAATGCCCTCCCTCCCCACACCCACCCCTGCCAAGCTCGGTACCTTCCTGTGGGTTCTGCTCAGTTCCGCGTTTCTCAGGGCCGCGTCCTTGGGGCTGTGCTCCACTCCCACAGGCCGAAGCGCCAGTGTCTGTGATAATGGCCTTGACGCCTCTCCCTCAGAACAAGAGTGCACGGGGCAGGGTCGTCTTCTTTATTCTCTCTCACTATGCTACCTCAGAACTTAGCAGAATGTCTGACCTGAATAATTACAGAATGGACGATTAGTAAATACTGACAAAAAATTGGGGAGCAGCCGAGCACCGTCTTTGGAGCATGGGGCATTTGAGGCGTGGAACCAGCTCAGAAAGGATCCCCAGAGAGGTGGCTCGGGCTGCCTCCAGCGGGCCCACAACAATAATTCCAGGGCCAGAGAGCTCGAAGGTGGAATAAGGAACTCTGAGGGAATTCTGAGCAAAAACTGCACCTTTGAATTGAAAGAATACCCTCACGTATTTTAAATCCGACTTAACCAGGAAAGCGGGGAAAGGAGACAGCTTCATACCTTGCCAAAACATGCTGAAGCAACTGGGGAGTCAGTGACACCAGGCCACCGAGGTACAAATTTCTTTTTTCATTATCCTTTAGGGGAAATTTTGCAGGGATAAAATTTGAAGTTAGGATGAGAAAGTTATTTCCATCCAGCTGCACCAACTTCTTCATCGCTGAACTAAACCAAGCAAAGCAGACCTCCTGTTGTGCCCCAGAGCAAGGCGTGTGAGCTACTCTGTCTGCAGGGCGCTAGGTGAGGCCAGAAAGCGTTTTTCCCTTTTGTTTTTGGTTTTGGTTTTTTTTGATACCAGGGATTGAACTCGGGACCTTGTGCTTGTGAGGCAGGCACCGGAACCACTGAGCTAAATCCCCAGGCCCATTTTCCTCTTTTGAAGGTCAACATGTACCTTTTTTTCTCTACATGTGCGGAGAGCCTTCTATAACATTTGCTAGCAGCAACACCTACATGTAAAACATTTTCTTAATAAGCAGACTCCTGCCATTTGTTGTTCAGGAGGGCTTTCTTCACTTCTCATTTCAGAAGTTTTGTGCATCTCAAAATAAAAAATGATCACATGCATTTATAATGACTGACATCTCCATTCTGTAATTATATACTAAGGTACAAAAAGCAGGATACTTCTGTCTTAAAGAGCACTATTTGGCATATTTTTGTCATACTGCCTTTCATTTTTTTGAAGAGCTCTTACTTTAGAGTTTGGAATAAATAAGTCTTTGTTAAGATCATCTTTTATTCTCTCCAATGGTTACAAAGTATCCCACGCTTCTAGGCTCGTGGCTCACCAGTGGTGCTGCTGCTGCAGATGACAGGAGCGGCCCAGGGCCTCATCCGGGTCCACAGGACACACTGCTGGGAGCTCTGAGGATGCCTTTCTGTCACCACATGATGCACACAGACACATGAACGCACACCCCCATGCATGTGCACACATAAATATGTGTGTGTGCACTATGGTGCATGCACATTGGCATGTCATGCACAACACACATCTATGCTCTCGTGCACATGCACACACAGGGCCTAAACAGAGGTCTTAGGAGAGACGCTAGAGTTTCCTTGATGCCTTGATGTGAATGAATTTGGTTTGGTTTGTGAGTGTGTGTGGACCCACATTGTGTGTGTGCACACGGGTGTGTGTTTTGTGTGGTACTAAAGACTGAACCTGGGGCCTCATGTATGCTCAGCAAGCCCTCCACCCTGAGCTACATCCCCACTCCTTTTTAATTTTAGTTTGAGACAAAGTAGCTTGTGGTCCTCTTGTGTCCGCCTTCAGAACTGCACCAGCAGCAGCCTGCCTCAGATGAGTTCTTTAAGAAAGATAGGATGTAATCCTGCACAGAATAGTCCCGGTATGTTTTACCTAAAGTAACATACTTGGGGGGCAGAGATTTAGCTCAGTGGCTCTGTCGCCTGCCTTGCAAGAGCAAGGTCCCGAGTTCGAACCCTGGTACCAAAAAAAAAGTAATAAAGTAACACACTGGGTAAATTCACTCTAAAGGTCTTTTCAACTTGGTGCTTTTGTCTAGATCTGATATCGAAATATCAATCAAAGGTGGGAGCTGAAATGGAGGACACCCATTTGCGACCCTGAGATGCACTTATGTTAAAAACTATTGCCTGCTTATCTGGAATTCACATTGACTGGGGCGTCTTGTGTTTTGGTTACTAACCTTGGCAGTGCTGTGGTAAATGTTCTTAATGGCAAGAAACTCCTAACGTGAGCAGCGTCCAACCACACGGACCCTGGCCCTTCTTGCTCCCGAGTCTTCACCAACCTGACCGCAGCGGGTCCACCATGTGCTCTGTGTCCTATGTGCTTCCCAAGCCACACTCGGCCATGGGTGGCTGAACCTCTCAGGGCAGAGTCACCCAGCAGGAGCCCGTACCCATGTCCTCCACTCTTTCTCTTCACTCTTTTCCTTCCCAGTGAAAAATGCCACAGCAAACCTCCAGGCCAAACCGAGACACTATTCCCTCTATTCCACAGGCTTACTTTTCCCACATCTTTTTAAATTAGTGCATACTGATTACCCAGGTTAATGGGTTTCGGTTTGGAGGATTTGTATGTGCACATAACATACTTCGATCATCTCCACCCCCTCCATCACCCACATTCTTACTCAATTCGCTCACCTTACAGTGGGAGACATGGCTATTGCCAGAGTGTACAACTGAAGAAACCAGGCCCATGTCATTAATACACACTATGCTTTCAAGGCCTCTGAGCAGAACACAAAAAGACATGACCCTTGTACAAGGGAACTGTGTTATCTAACAGGAGAGGGTGACAGCCATATGTTAACACATTTATAAAAACACACGTACCTGACTAAATGCTACTGTAGAAAGCAGTTGAACTCATGAGCAGTGAGCCAAACAGAAATACTGCATGCCCTCATTCAGTGTTATCTGAGATGCCCAAATGAATACCATTACTACAAAACAAATGGAAGCAATGACAAGTGGGAATTTGATTTCTTCAATAAGGTGTCCTCCTGTCTGTATTTCCCCTCTGCTCTGTTGAGAACCACTAGTAAACAATATTATTTTTCCTTTTTTTCACACACGTATGCATGACTGCAGAGTTGGAGTTTGGCATTTGCCCTGCTGAATCCTGAATTTAAGGAATAACCCTAAAATTGATAGTCTTTATTTCACTGTTGTTATATGCCCTCACCAGTAATGTCTTGAAACATGTGGGCATCACGGGCTGTTCGGCTTTGACTTCAAATCCGACTGCCCTGAGTTAGGCACCCTGGTTTTCCCTTTGCAAACTCTAACTCTGGTGGGGAGGAAACTCTATGTCAAGGTGTATTGGTCAGCTTTTCCATCGGTGGGACAAAGTATGCAACACCCACAACTCAGAGAAAGGGAGTTTTATTTTGGCTCACAATTTCAGAGGTTTCAGTCCACGTGTAGCGGGCTTCAAGGCAGAAACCTCATGGCAGAAGAGCGTATCAGACAGAGCAAAGCCAGAGGAAGAGGCCAGGGACCATACATAGACCCCAAGGTTGAGCCCCTCTGACCTATCCAGAGGTATCCCGTGTGCTTTGCTAAACCCTCAGGTGACTCCCAAGCAAACAAGTTGGCAACGGAGATTAACCATCATATCCCACCCTTCTCTCCTGACACCCAAACATATCTCCTTCAACTGTACTCTATGTCCAAAGAAAGATAACCACAAGTTCATAATTCTATGTAACATGACACAATAATCCTGCATACCACTGAAAGTGAAATAATCCCTTCCCCAAACTCTCAATGCTTGCAACATGACTCAAGAGTCCAAATCTAAAATCTCTTCTGGAACTCTAGGTAAACTCTTATCTGTGAGTCCGTGTGACAATCTAAAAGCAAGTTATATCATCCCAAGGTGCACTGTGTAAATGATTCTTTCCAAGACAGAGGAACAGAGATAGAAAAGAGTGGGACCAGAGCAGGACCAAAACCCAGTAGGACAAACGTTAGGTTGCAGGTAGCTCTATCTAACATCCAGGCCACACAGTGGTGAGATGTGAATTCCAAAGGGCTTGGGTGGCTCCACCCCTACAGCCTCCTCAGTTGCAGCCCACGAGACTTCTCTCCCCTCTCTTGAGCTGGCTCTGCTCATGGCCTGCAGCTTTCCTTGGCAGACTTTCTGTGTGTCTGGTATCTCCAACTTCCTGGGGTCTCCACTGCATCTTTGGCTTCATTCACACAGCTTCATGCACTCACTCCTCAGGGACACATTGCCTGGCCTCTCAGGCCTTCCTCTGATATCCGAGTGGAAGCCTCTAAAATCGCACAATTCTTTCATGGTGGCTGCCAAGGTCTGTTGCAGCTCAAGCAGTAGCCAGGACCCCTTGGGTCATGGTTTCAGTGGCCTCTGAGTACCTGGACGTATAAGCATAATGAAAGGAATCCCAGGGAACCAATCCTTAGATGGTTGTTTCTCAAGCAGGGGATGCAGGGACATTCTTCTCTAAAACAAAATTTACAATTTTGCACTCCTGGCCTTTACTGACAATACTCCACTTGGTATTCTGGTCTTCTGAGATCCAGTTAATATCATTCCTCAAGCTCTGCTTATAGCAATCTAGGGCTTCTCTAGCGCACATCTTCAAACCATTCTAAGCTCTACCTGCAAACCAGTTCCAAACTAGTTTATTCTGAACCACATTATCAGTTATAGTCACAGCAATGACCCCACTTCTCTAGTACCAATTTAATGTCTTGAATGTGGGCCTCATTGGGTATATGGCCTAGACTTGAAATCCAGCCGCCCTGAGTTAAACATCTGGTTTTTCCCTTTGCAGATCTGGGAAGCTGATGGAAAGTATGCTCTATGTCAAGGCCAGCAGGAAACCCTGGGAGGACTATCCCTTGGAGAAACCCTGGGAGAAGATGGGGCAAGAGTCTGAAGTGCATTTAAAGTCTCATCTTGTTCAGTATATGGAGATCACAGAGCTGATTTTTAAATTTTCTCCAGTAAAAGCTTTATTGAGATGTAATTCAGATTTAATTCTGCTATAAAACCAAATTAAATTCATGAAAAATAGTATTTCTAAGTAAAATAATGACAAACTCTTTTAATCTTCATTTCTCCAGAGTCATTTCCTTTACAATCACTTAGTTTTTACTGGAAAAAAATTGATCCAAAAAAACTTATTTCACTATCAGCAAATTAGGATTAATTACAAATAATACAAGTTTCACCTGGTTGTTTTAGCTAATTAATATTAACACTTGTTTGATTTAAAATTAAAATTATTGGACTGAGGAAGTAGCTTAGTAGCACTTGCCTAGCATGCCTGAGGTGCTGGCATGATAAAACCTCAAAAAAATTAAAATAAGTAAAATTAAAATTATTATAAAATTCAGCTAGATATGATGGCACATGCCTATAATCCTGGAATTCTGGGAGACTGAGGCAGGAGTATCACACGTTCCAAGTCAAGCCTGGGCAACTTAACAAGATCCTGATTCAAAAAAATTAAAAAGGGGACAAAGGGCCTGGAGATGTAGTTCAATATGAGAGAGAGAGAGATCCCTAGGTTCAATGCCCAGTACCTCAAAAACTTAGGGGTGTGTGTGTGTGGTGTATGTATGCCTGCGTGTTTGGGGGGGTGTTATGAAATACATGCTATTTTCTCAGATCTATAAATTATGCTGTTGTTGACTAACCAGCAACCAACTTAAAGATCACACATTATGAAATGGTCCCATGCACATAACTAACTGGTCCGCAGCTTGCACCTAGGTAACTCTGCATGAGTCAGAGCAGCAGAGCTGGTCCACATCTACTCACTGAGTTGAGTCTTTACATGTCACACAGATGCTGGGGCATAGAAGTCGGGTTGCCAAAAAATTTCTAAACACTGTCAATTTCTGGACTTTCTCATAGAGAGGACAGAGAGTTGACAAAACTGAACTTGATTAATGGATCATTGAAAGTCTGATTTAAGTTAACTACTTTGTAAATACCTTAGCAGCTCTTTTTTGCTACAGGGAATCTCAGGCTCCTTAGCAAATTAACATCCCCGGGGAACTACAAGAGCAAATCAGAGAGCCCGCCACCTTCTCCGAATTCATTCACCCCAGGTTTTGTTTTGCACTGTCCCCTCTCTAAGCCAGGCACGAGGGAGGGTGCACAAACTCTGCCCTCAGACCCCCGCTCCCTGAGCTCTGTCCTCGCCAGCATCAACTTGCTCCAGAGACAAATGCCAATCACAGCCACAGAAGTCTCTGGAAACTAATGAGAAGTCTGCCTGCCTTTCTTGATTGGTGTGTGCCATCCAGCTGGCCCTGTATACAAACAAAGCTGGCTTCTGCCTTGTGAGCTGGAAGGACTTTATTGCTAGCTGTTTGGATTATGTATTCCCTCAGCAGTGACCCCAGTATGGCAATTTAACTTAGCTTCTCTTTCTATGCTATGCCATTTACACCCACTTCCTTATGCCTATCAATTAAATCAAATATCCTTGATTACCCTTGGTCTCTATGCCTAAGAGAAATCGGTAAATACACAAAATCCTCTTTCATAAATAGATGTGTGTTTGAAAAACAATGCCCTTAATAAGAACTGCTACATTTAATAAAATAAAGGGGCTGGGGATTTAGCTCAGTGGTTCCAGCACCTGCCTCGCAAGCACAAGATCCGGAGTTCAATCCCCGGAACCAAATTAATTAATTAATTAATTAAAAACAGTAACAGTCCTAGACATAATGAAGACCTCTCTTGTGTGCATGTGGGAGAAGGAGGGGTACTGAGAATCGAAGCGCTGTTCGTTTGTATTTTTGTTTCGGGGCAGGGCCTCACGCGTTGCTGAGCAGCTCAGAGCAGGCTTGCCCTCGAGGTCCTCCCGCCACCTCTCCCAGAGTGCAGGGGCTACAGGGGCGCGTTGCCTGCGAACACATGCTTCCACGTCCCTCTCCAGGGCGCAGCCCACTGCCTGCACCCGGGCCACCTCCCTACAGCACATTCAGCAGGAGCTCATGAGTGCAAGGATCCGCTGGGTGTGTGTGCCCTCCACCCAGCCCCTTTCTGAAAGACCCGCCTCTGAACACACGCGACACCTGAGGAAGCCCTGGTTCTGAAGCAGAGCGCTCCGCTCCACACTGCTGCTCCTGCCGCAGCAGCCTCTTCCGGTGCCTGCCTGTCTTCAGGGTTCCCTCCTCCAGGCAGGGTCTTCCTCTCCTCGCTGCCTGAGCAACCCATGGCTTCTTTTAATTTCCACTTTGCATTATCATCATCATTATTCTTATCGATTGACTCACTGCAGCCCCCAGGAGGGAAGGGCTGCACCAGTAAAGAGCTATATGTGGTAAATGCTTAGTAAATACTAGCTGGGAGGAATTAGATAAACAAAGAAGCAATTTCAGCATCATTACTGCTGTCTGACTTTTTACTATTATGGGGAAATGGACACCAAGCATGCAAGTTCTGGTGGAAATGATCTGAACTGAAGGGCTGTAATTACAGAGGGGAGGCATGAAGGAGGGGAGGAAGTGAGGGGTGGCGGGCTCTACCTCGGCCCCAAGCGCTGAGAGACCAGAGGGAAGGTCACAAACCCGTCCTTGTTGTGGTGAGCTCTAGAGCGCCCCCCAAGGGCTGCGGGCCGCTTATCCACTTGTGGAGTCAGCAGCCGGACGGCGGTTAGGAGCTGGGGCCTGCGGAGGAGGCGGTGGCTGTGGGCCTGGGACAGGAGCTCCTATTATCACCCTGGGACTGAATCCTCTAAAAACCTCTCTCCCTTTACATTTCGGTGTCGGGAATTGTGTCGCAGCAACAGGGAAAGTGACTAAGACCTTCATTGCTTTGAGCTTTCCAAAATACACGAGCTAGAAGTTGCAATATTACAAAAGTTTGCCCATTTTAAGAAGTTGATCTTTTTTAACTAGTAAGCAATTTGGGTGATACTTTCCCCTAATATGAACAAATATAGATGCTCCTTGTGTCTGAGGAGATCTGTCCCAAGACCTGCAGTGGGTACCCAAAGCATGTATGTGCCGTTTTTCTCCAAAGCACACCCAGCTGTAATGCCTTTGCCATCTTAAGGAAGCCCTTATCACACACGTGGCTGTAAGCTTCAGTTTAAGGTGCGATAACAAAGCGGGAATGAACTTTTTTCATCTTTATAATTTCTTGGGTGGATGGTTAGTTCTTACTCTAGATCTCAGCAAACTGATCATACTTTTGTCTTCAGTAAGTAAAAACTTTTCCTTGTCACTTGAAGGAGGCACTTTGCAGCTTCTCTTTTGCACATCTGAATCATTATCACCATTACTGTTGTGCTTTGGGGCCACCACTAAGTAAAATAAGGGGCACTTGAAGGCAAGCACTGTGACACTGAGGCAGTCACTCCAGTAACCAAGATGGCTGCCAAGTGGCTAAGGGCGAGTAGCATCCGTGTGGATCTGCCAGACGTGAGCATGACTTCCACCCTGGGTTGGCTGTGCAGACGTGCACGATCCCGCTTAGTACCTAAGTGCCATGTGGCAAGCAATGCCTCAACCCACACACTCAGCTGGGCAGGAACAGAGTCAGGGGCAGGCCTGGCTACAACACTGGCCCAGCTCAGAGCTAAATGAAAATGCAGAGACTCATGTTCAAAAGTGACTGAAAATTTCAAGGTAGCAACTGGATAGCATTAAACCCAGAAGCACCTCTGAGCACGAGGCTCCATGCTGTAGCACACACCAGATGCTCATGACGTTGGGCCTGCTCCCCTTTAAATAAATAGGAAAGCTTGGTTTCAGAGCGGTCTGGTAAATTGTCCATGGCTGTATGTTTCCATAGTTGGCAAATCTATCCCTGCATCCAGCCCTGCCCTCCCTGCCCACTAAATTGTCCCAGAGGGAAAAGCAACAAAGTTATAGTTGCTGTATTAGTCAGCTTCTTATTGCTGTGACCAAATATCTGACACACACTGCTTAAAAGAGGAAGGTTTACTTTGGCTCACAGTTTCAGAGGAGTCAATCCATGGTCAGCTGGCTCTAAGGCAGAAACATCTTGCAGAAGGCTTGGAGGAGGAAAGCTGCTTCCCTTGTGGAAGCCAGGAAGCAGTGAGAGCAGGAAGAGCTAGAGAGAAAGGAAGGAGTAGGGACGAGAATCCATCTTTCTGGGTGATACTGTCATGGCTTGAATCCTCATGTCCCCCAAAATGCTCATCCACTCATAGGTGGGGCTTTTCAGAGCTGGTTGGATCTAGGTTGTGTGATGCTGGGATTAAAGGTGTATGGTACTAAGTTAGTCCACTGATTGGGTTAGCATAGTTTGGGTATGGATAATGAGAAGGCCCACCCTGGGTGTGGGTGGTACCACCCAACAGACTTGTAGCCTGGATGGAATCATAGGGAAAGGGAGGCCTGCTTCCCTGTTGCTGCTGCTTCTGCTGCCTGCTGCTTGCTGCCTCCTGCCTGCTCTGCTATGGACTGTTTCTCCTCTGTGATCCTTTCTGCCATGCCATCCTGCTTTGGATCCAGCCGACTATGGACTGAAACTTCTACAAACTGTGAGCTGAAACAAATCTTTCCTTCCTCAACTTGTGGGTGTCAGGTATTTTGTCTCAGGAATGAGAAAAGGAACTAAGACAGACACCTCCAGTGACCTACTTCTTCCAACTAGCCCCACCTCCTAACAGCATATTCAGCTATGAATTTATCAATGGAGTAATACACTGATGAAGTCAGCACCCCGTAATCTAATCATCTTCCAAAAGCCCCAATTCTAAGCACATGAGCCTTTGGGGGAAGACATTTTCTATCCAAACCATAGCAGCTGCATGATGTTTGTGTGTGTGTGAGTGTTCATTGTTTCAATCACCCCGGCTCCAAAATATCCCGCACATGGCAAAATGCTCCCTGCTAAATTTCTTTCTAAGATGCTGTTTCCACGCAAGCCTATAAAGATAGAAAGCTGTACAAAGGGTGAAGCTTTACACTATTGTGTTCAAAAGTCAGAGCCACAGGTGACCCCAGAGGGTAGTAGGCTTCTGTTAAGAAGAACAGGGCTAGAAAGTCTCAGAAACTACAAGGAGCAGCCTCTTGGAAACCTGATTCACCCTCATCAAAAAGCAGACACATGACTCGACACAAATATAGAATGGATGCTTTATTCAGCTCATCAGTGGACTCCAGCAGGGAGGCAAAGCTGGTGCAAAGAAATCTCACAAAAAGGGGTCTAGACCATCTGTCAGGAATAAAGGGAGAAAATGTCACTGAAATACATTTTCCAAGCAGTGACAAATCCAGCTAATGTCTTAAGAGGGTGCAAAAGGAAAACTGCGAAAGCCTGTGGTGGGACCTTTTCCACTGGACAACACAAGTTTGCAGCTCTACTGACTGAGTGCGAGTTCATGGTCACCGAAAGGACCCGAGCCCGTGTGTGCAAAATCCAGAAAGTCCCAGAACTTCCTACCTTGGCCTCTGGGATGCTAAACACCGCAAACATCGTGAAGCATAGCAGCACAACGACAGGACTTTATCTGGCAAAAGGGTTTTGGCAGAGGTGATTAAGCTTACAAAATTAGTTGACTTTGGCTGGGTGTGGTGGCACCTGTGTAACTGGGAGGCTGAGGCAGAAGGACTGCTGCAAGTTTGAGGCCAGCCTGGGCTACACAGCAAGTTCAAAGACAGCTTGAACTCTATCGTGAGACCTTGTCTCACAAAAAAAAATCTGACTTTGAGCTTCTTCGGAGGGGGGCTGTCCACACCTGCCCTTAAAATGTTCTTCCCAGTTGGTGACAGAATGGACAGTGGAAGGGTTGAAGGGAGGGTGGTATTCTGGAGAAGGGGTTTCTGGGCAGTTGAACTGGAGGAGCCAAGGACCTGAGAGCAGCCTGTGGAAGCTGAGAACATCCTCGCATGATGACAGCCCAGAGGAGGAAAATGGCACAGAACCTGCCCCAGCCTGATGGCACTCAAAGCCGGAGGAGAACAAACAATGGCTAAGTGGAGGGGTACTCATGAGGGCAAGAGCATCCATCCACTGTCCATACCCACCTTTCCCAGCTGGCACCCAGAGCTTATGATTTCCACCCACCCCAGAGAGAAAGAGGGTCAGGCAGGGCACCCTACATCTAAGCACCGCTGTGTTTCCCAAGCCTTTTTGACCAAGACCTGCACAACAGGAAGCAGTTGATGTTACAAACACGCACACGGTGGTGCACTTGTCCGTGGGAGACAGGAGCCGAGACCCTTAGCAGTTGAAACCACGGACAGTACCAACCTTCATGCATCCATGATTTCCTCCTACACAGCATACCTACAGAAGGTTTAATTTGTAAAGTAGGCACTATGAAGATTAAGAGCAACACCAATAAAACAGCATAATTTTAACAATATGCTTTAATAAAAGTTTTGTGAATGTAGCTTCTCTATCTCTCCCTCCCCACAAATGTGTTGTTGTGCTGATCCTTTCTTCCTAAGATGCTGCGGTAACTCGGTTGGTGACTGAATGGTGACCAACGGGTGGATACATGGGACAGTGGCACTGCCCTGGGACAGATGGAGACAGCGTAGGAGCTCACTGAGACACTCGGGCGCCTGCGATTTAACACAATGAGTTATTTATGCTTGAATTTTCCTTTTAATATTTTTGGACCACGGTTGTCTTCAAGCAGCTAAAACAACAGAAAGTGAAACCTCAAAGAAGTGGGGGATTACAGGGTTGGAAGGGAGAGCTTTACAACAAAACGTAACATAATGTGTGGTGGCCTGGAATGTGTCCCCGGAATTGATATGTTGAAGCCTTAGCCACCGGTACCTCAGAAGGTGCCCTTACGTGGAGACATGCTCTTTATTTTTTAATAAAAATAGACCTTTAGGTTTGGCATTATATACCTGGAAACTTAGGGAAACAGCAGTTTGCCCTAGGGCTTGAAGAAATTGCTTCTTCACCCAAAATAGGCCCGGAGCCCGCAGCTGTTCTGAGAGCAGGGCGCTGCCGAAATGACCACTCTGCTTCCACAGGGCTGGGGACTGACGGCTCCGGGTGAGGATCACGGTCATCATCATCTACCGGGAGGAACTATGGTAACAATGAGAATACGTGCGTGGGACTTGTCAGGTAAAAGGGCCAAAGACCAAGACCAGACCAGGCCACAACAAGCCTTTATTAGGGGAACAGATCCTCCGGGCTGTCTCTGAACAAAGGAGAGACAAAAGCAATATGGCGGGGGCAGGGAGAGTCTTTTATAGAGACTGGGGTGGGGTTTGTAGGGGCTGAGGTGGGATTGAGTGAGGCAGTGACTAGGGAATGGAGGAGCCTGTGACGTCACTAGGTGGTAGGCGGTGAGTATTAGGTTACTCTCTAGGTGGGACCAGGGCCATGCTGGGAAGAAGGGTTTGTTCTTTGGTGGGAGCAGCCATCTTGGCGTGACGTCACACAGGGGAGGGGGCAAGGCACCATAGGAAGAGGGCAGCTACTATACTTAATAGCTGCTGAGGTGGTGGGAGACCTATCAGGACTTCACAGCTCTCTAAACTAAACACACCCACGGATAGCGTTTGGAGGCCCTTGGACCTGCCAGGAAGCATGTGTTTGGTATAGGAAGGGGCCAGGCGTGGAGGACAGCATGCGCCCCACGCCCCAGGGCCTGGCAGGGAGGCAGCCCGGCCACGAGGCAAACGTCCTTGCTGCTGCCTTCTACCCAGGGGTGAGACAGCGCCACCTGTCTCACCAGTGCCTGGGAAGCCCCGTGTTAGTCCCCTAAAGCCCTGTGCAGAAAGCCCTGCTGCCTCTGCCCCGGAACAGAGTCCTTATTACATGAGTGCGGAACAGCGAGGCAGCCCAGTGCAAACAGGTTCTGCTTCAGAGCCCAGGCTGGGGCTGGGGCTCTGATTTTCTTTCTGTCTTTTGTTTTCTTTTTTAATGGACTGTAACATTTGTGCTCATTGATGGATACAGTGTTGCAATTCTGTGCTCACAGTGTGGAGTATGAGTCGGGCGAGTGAGTGTCACTCGGTCCTCTTGCAGCTCAGAGGCCCTCTCCCCTGCCTCCGGTGCCAGGGAGGTGCTGCCGACCCGAAGAAGCGGGGCTCAGGACAACCCACCAGGGTGTGGGAGTGAAGGCCAGGCTCTGAGGGACAAGAGACGGGGGACAGGACATGGCCTGAGGCCTTCTTCCCCCCCCCAACCCCGCCACACCCGGCTGGCCTCCAGGCTGCTCCTGCCTCCATCTCCCTCCCGAAGCAGCAGGACAAGGACCTCAGGGACCTCTCCGAGGAGACCACAGTCCCGCCAGACTCCAGGGAGCTCACAAAGGAGACAGAGCTGAGGGCTGGGAACCAGGACCGCAGCAAGGGAACCTGGGAGCCTCCAACCCAAGGAGGGTGTGGCCAGAACACCTTCCAAGGGTTGGGGCGCTCCGTGAGACAGATGCTCGGGACCCTGAGGTAGAGCAGGGTGTCAGAACATCCCCCTTCTCCCCCGTAAAACCTGGCTCTGCTAAAATAGCTGGACTCATCCCAAAAGAGTTAAAAGCATCGTATCACAGCAATATACGCACACCCATGTTTACAGCAGCACAGTTTATAATAGCTAAAGCTTGGAAACAGCCCAAATCCCCATCAACTGATGAATGAATAAAGACGTGGCTTTTTTATACAATGGAGTACTACTCTGCCATAAAGAAGGATGAGCTTGAGACATTTCTAGCTAAATGGATGGACCTTGAGACCATACAATTAAGTGAAATAAATCAGACACACATGTGTAAATACCTCATTATTTCCCTGGTGTGAGAAACCGAAAGTGGAAATAAAGACTGAAATGTATAACAGATATTGGGGAAATGCCAAGAAAATGTTCAAATGGGAAGGGGAACAAGAGGGGAACGGGAAACCCTGAAAAAAAGTGAAAATAGAAGGAGAAAATGGAAGCAAAGCTTTTGTGTACAGGAAGGGGAGGGTGGTCGAGGGGAGGGAGGATGGGAAAGAGAGGAGGGACAGGGCACCTCACGCACAGGTGCCCGTTCCCTATGATGAGTGCTAGCATTGTGCACATCTAAAACGTAATGGTAAATGTTCTGCCTCAAAACATAGGATAGAAAATAAATAAATGAATAAATAGCCTGGTGCCAAGTGAGCTTGGGGAGTGGGGCTGGGAGAAGGGTCCCCCGCCTCCCGTCTGGCCTGCTCCTCCCAGATGCGCCCACTGGGCCTGCAGGGCCCTCACCAGGCTGCAGAGAGCTTTCTTGTTGCCTTTTCTTCCTCCTTTCTTCACTGTGTCCACAACGTCAGTCTCGGCCTGCGACACCTCCAGCATCCTGCAGCGCTCAGTGACTTCAAACACGCAACAGTTTCCAGTGCCCTGGGCCTGGTGGAGACAGCACCAGGGGCTTCCCAGGCGCCTCCAGTGGGTGGGGTCCGACCTGAGGGCTGGGGACAGGGGCCACTCCCCAAAGGGCCCTCGGGACAGCCCTTCCCAGGCACACAGGAAAAACCATTCTCTCCAAAGCGCTGTTATCTATAGGGTTTGGATTTAAAACCAGAAGCTAGGCATTACTGGGCAAATGTTTCACACTGCAGAGCGAGGGTCAGGATGGCTCTCGTGCTGGCGATGGACCCAGAGCTTTGCAAGTGCTGGGCAAACCCAGAGGACCCCGCCCCAGGTTGTGCCATTAGTATCTTTCATTGAAAAGGATGCACCCAGTGCTCACTTTGGCAACACACATATAAAAACCGGAACAGTCAGAGGAGGTTAGCATGGCCTCCAGCCAAGGATGACACCCAAATTCATGAAGTGCTCCATATTTTTTTAAAAGTTGTTTCACATTAATTTTTTAAAAATCCACCTAGAGCCAGGCATGGTGGCACAAATCTGTCATCCCAGAACTCAGGAGGCTGAGGCAGGAGGACTGCCTGGGCTACATAGTGAGTTCATGGCTAACCTGAACTACATAGGGAGACCCTGTTTCAAAAGGAAATAAAAAAAAAAAACAGGGAATAAAAAGAAAGAAAAGGGCTGAGGATGGGGCTACAGCTGAGTAAGAAAGCAATAAATTCAATCCCCACTCACACACACACACAACGCACCTAAAAAGGAAAAGGACCCCATTAACTTAGCGATAGTTTTAAATTATGTTACATTTGATTAGCCCAGACAAGCTCTGTAGGCACGTATGAAATGGTACGTGGCAAAGGGAAGCTGGACCTTTATTAGTGGAACAGAGCCCAGCTCACAGGTGCTGGAACCCCACCCCTCAGGCCTCACCAGGGCCGAAACCCTCCAGGGATGGACCACAGATGCAGGAAGGGTCTGTCCCACCTTGCTGGGTACAAATTTCCGAAAAAATGGGATTTTATTGCCTCAACTAAAACCGAGAGACGCTGAGCCTCCCTGGGGAATTAACACTCCAAAAGACAACGCCTGTTGTGCTGCTGAATTGCTAAACGTTATTAGGCCCCAGGCCAATTGGACATATCATTCTCAGTCTCTATAAAACCTTGTGTATGTCCCTAAAATAAATTCCCCGGAAAATTCACCGAGTAAATACACATATCTGGGTGTCATGATGTCATAATGTATCAAATCCAGACAAAGCTGCTTTCTCTGGCATGAATGTCCGGAGCCCAGACTGTGCACCGATGTCCGAGTGATAGCTCTTCCTTGTCAAAGTCGGCTGCACCTGTAGTCTTCTTAAAGAGCTCTGCGGATCGGAGTGTGGGGCCCACGTCTCCCTTCTCGCTACAGCACAGAAGGCGTTATCATTCCTCCCGGAGGACGTCAGATTAGGTTTATTTTTGTGAGGGCAACTAGCTCATGGGAAAGCCGCGGTTTAAGGGGAGCTAGGTCAGACGCACAGGGACCATACCTCAGAATGGAGGCTCCACCCGCTGGCTCGGGTCAGGGTTTCTTCGGCAGCAGTGGCCACGCGAGGGATACACTGCACGTGAAAGTCTCACGTCCAGCAAACCAAATGGAGCACGTGAAACGCCATCCATTTGCCACCGGCACCGCAAGTCTTTAGGGTGTGGGGGGCGGAGATGAAGGCAGGTGGGGCCCAGCGGGCTGGGGACAGAGCCCTGATACCCAGGGACCATCCTGCTGTGAGCCCGACTCCACTCTCTGGCTTCTCCCGTCCGTGTGACCCTCGGACAGCAGGGACACCCCCACCTTCTGCCCTCAGCACCCCCTGAATCTTAGGGGCTCCAGGGCCTGTGATCACCCGGGCCTGGCCTCTCCTCTGCCCGCAGGCCTTCGCTGACTACTAGCCTTAGACGCCCGGCTGTTCACGTCTCAGATCCCTTTCTGTTCCACACGAGTTTGGAAGGATTTTTTGAGACCCTTCTCCAACATTAGGAGCCCATTTTCTTTCGTCCCTCGGCGCATGCCTGTGGCTCCTCTCCGGAACGTATGGAACCTCAAGGCGGTGATTTCCAGGCTGAGCCATTTTCATCCAGTGCTGGCCCAGGGTTGTGCAGGGGCTGCAGAGGATGGGCCTGGGCCCCGGGCACCGCGAGGTGGCGCTGTTTCCCGGCGGTGCCGAGCCCGGGTCCGCCCCAGGCGTGGACTGCGGGACTCCGGCTCCGCTTGTGCGGCCCCGCCCGGCCCAGAGAAGCGACGCCCCGAGGGGGCATAGCTGGGGACCGAGGCGGCGAGAGGCGGAGGCGTCGGCCTGGCCCGGCTTGGGGCGCGGGCTCCACACAGGCCTGGTCCACTCCGCCGCCCTGCCGCGCAGCCCCATTACTGCGGCACGCACGCGCGCACACAGACACACGCGTGTACAGACACGGACACGCTCCCGCGCACGCGCACACAGGCACACGTACGCAGGCTCGCGCGCACGCAGGTAGGACGCATGAGCGCCGCCCTGGCCGTGGCCGCGGCCGGAGTCCTCCCGAGGATAGCGGAGGTGCGGGCGGCCTCGGCGCGTCCCGGGCTTCCCTGTCCGCCAGGCCAATTCCGGGCCGCCCGCAGCGACGGCCGGGCCCACGTGAGCTTCCACGGTATTGGGCTCCCCGAAGTCTGAGGACCCGGCAGCCCTGGGAACCCCAGCCCCGCGCCCTTTCGGAGGCTCCGGGCCGCAGCGCTCCGGGGCAGCGGGCAGGGCAGGCTGGGCTCCCAGGGCAACGCCCGCGCCCGCGCGCCTCCCTCGGTGGCGGGGCTGGAAGGGGACTTGTGACGCCCTGGGCTCCCGCCCAGCACCGGGCACTCCCAGGACGGGCAGTGGTCCTGCTATTTTCAGAGCTAAAATTTCCCAGAGCCCTGGAACGCTCTGAGAACTCTCAAAGAAGGCTATTTTTGTCCTTAGAAGGTCAGGCCGATATTTAATCTTCCTGAATCACCCAGCGTCCTGCGTATGTAAGCACTGCCCGTGTTCCCGAGAGAAAGCCACTTTCATGGCACAAAACATGCCTTTTTTATTCTGCAGTGATGGGGGGCTGCAGGGGCCTGCTGGGGGGTCTCCACAGAGGTCCCGAGGCGGGGTGCGGCGAGGTGCCCCCCATCTGCCCTCCGGGACTGAGGGCCTGACCTTTTCCGGTGCTGTGGAAACCACACCCTCACACCTCTGAGGCCACAGCGCACTTGATAAGCGGAAAGGACAGCAGAGCTGTGTTTCCTTTATAAAATGCCATACCTGTTCTCTTGCTGTCGCCTATTTCCAACTCACTTAACTGTAGAGAGTTTTAACTTGTGAGACCAACCGTAAGCGCACATTACAGTATCTCTCCCTCCAGTTTAGCCTTAGAGGTGAGAAAGCAGGGTGCTCGTCTCCGGGCAGCCAGCCCCTACTGCTGGGTTCTCCCGTGGGAGTGCTCGGAGCAGGGTCTCAGATTTGGGGACACGTGGGCTGAAAGTGGGAAATGGCAAAAGGCCGAAAGACCACCAAGCAAACGGCGGTCAAGAGACCAGGTCACACCTGCGTCAGAGAAAAACGTTTAGGTCAAATACTATCACCAGAGGCAGATCTGCTTACGTGATGGTAAGAGTCCATTCAACAAGAAGATACAGCAATTACGAATGTAAACGGGCCCACCGTCGGAGCACCTAGGCATATAAAGGCATTATTGGCGGAGGAGAAAAAGGCAGCAATATGCAAATTGTAGGAGACCTCTGAACCCAATTTTGAGCAATGGGTAGAATATCTAGGGAGGAAAATCAGGAAAGAGTAGACTCACAAGTTAGGAACCAACTGGACCTAACAGATGGACACAGAACATCCCACCGATGAGCAGAATGTGCTGCTCTTCCGTGAGATGGATCCCACTCCAGCTCACAAAGTAAGTCATTGCTAACTTAACAAGATTTGGTATATCAAATACCTTTCCTAACTACAATGATATGAAACTAGAAATCAAAAACAAATGGAAAATGAAAAAATTTTCAAATACATGAAGTATAAATAGGACACTGTTGAAAAACCACTGGGTCAGCTGGGTGTGGTGGCACACACCTATGATCCCAAGCTCTCAAGAAGCTGAGGCAGAAGGGTTGGAAGTTCAAGCCCAGCCTGGGGAACTTGGCAATTTAGCAAGATGCTATCTCAGAATTTAAAGATCACTGTAGATGTGGCTCAGTCCAGAGGCCCTGGGTTCAATCTCCAGTACTGTCAAAAAAAAAATTTTTTTAAAGGAATAGAAAAAAATACTCGGGGGGAAAAAAAGACAAGACTAAGTGGTTGGTTTTGTCGGTGCTGTTGTTGTGGTTGGCTGTTGGTTGTTTTGGAGACAGGGTCTCCCTATCTAGTTCAGGCTGGCCTCATACTCACTGTGTAGCCCAGGCTGCCCTGGAACTCTTGGCAATTCTCCTGCCTCAGCCTCTCGAGTGCTGGGATCACAGGTGTGCACCACCATAACCAGCTTAGTGCTGTTTCTGTTGTTGTTGTTTTGGTGGGGCGCAGGAGTGACAGAACACACCTGTAATCCCAGCGCTCTGGGAGACTGAGGTAAAAGCACTGCAAGGTTAAGCTCAGCCTGGGGAACCAAGCAACTGAGATCCTGTCTCAAATAAAAACTAGAAAAGGGCCGGAGATGTGGCTCAATGCAAAGGACCTGGGTTTAATCCCCAGCACTGCAAAAACAAACATTTAAAAAATAAACAAAATTGATAAATCCTTGACTAAACTAAGGAAAAATTCAAATAAATAAATAGAGAAGACATTATTACCAATGCCACAGAAATAAAAGATCATGAAGGAACATTGTGAACAATTAAACACCAACAGTGTAGATAATCCAGAAGAAATGGATAAATTACTAAGAAACAAAACCTGTGAAGACAGGATCAAGAAGAAATACAAAGTCTGAACACACCAATAACAATGGAAAACTCAATCAGCTAATTATAATAGGGACAGTTTTTTAAAACCTCCCAACAAAGAAGCTGGGTATAGTAGTCCACAACTGTAATCGCAGCATTCTGGGGGGCTGAGGCAGGAGGGTCCCGAGTTCAAACCCATCCTGGGAAATTTAGTAACTTACCAAGACCCTATCTCAAACTAAATAATAAAAACGGACTGGGGATATAGCTCAATTTCAAAGCTCTGGGTTCAATCCCAGTACAGGAGGAAGAGGAGGAGGAGGAGGAGGAAGAAGAAGAAGAGGAGAAGGAAGAGGAGGAAGAGGAAGAAGGGGAAGAAGAGGGGACAAAGGAGAAGGGCTGCATATGGATAAGCTCAACAGAATATTAGCACACCATTCATCAGGATGTTACAGGATCATACACCACGACCAAGTGAGGTTTATCTCTGGGATGCAAAGATCCCCTCCCTGTACAGGTCAATGTGATACATAGCATTAAGAAAATGAAGTGCACAAATCACTTGATCATCTCCATAGATGTAGAAAAATCATTGACAAAATTCAAATTCTGTCATTATACAAACCCTCAACACGTTAGGTATAGAAGGAACTTACCTCAACATGGTAAAAATTGTTTATGAGAAGTCCACAAGGACCACCAGACTCCGTGGTGAGATTCTGACAGCTTTTCCTGTAAGATCTGGATGGGAGGATGCTGACACCTTCCGCTTCTGCTCCACCTGGTACTGAAAGCCCCAGACAGATGAGGGAGAAGAAGAAACAGGAAAAGCAACCCTGAAGAACTCCAATGAGCCAAAGTGACTTTGAGCAAGAAGAGCAAAACTGGAAGCATCACACATCCTGATTTCAAAACACATTGCAAAGCTATAGTAATCAAAATAGTATGGTGTGGGCTTGAGAAAAGGGTGTGTAGACCAATGAACAGAATGGAGAGGCCAAAAATATACCTGTGCCTACAAGAGTGCCAGGAATACACCATGAGGAAAGGGTCATCTCTTTGACAAATGGCTTTGGAAAAAACAGACATCCACAGGCAAAAAGAAAAAGAAATAGAAAGGAGGCAAGGAAGGAAGGAAAGAGTGAAATTGGACCCCTGCCTGGCTAACAGACAAATGAAAAAGTCCTCAGCGTCACTGCTCCCCAGGGAAATGTAAATCAAAACCATAGTGCAATGCTATGCCACACCTATGCCACACCTGTCAGGGCGGCTGCTATTGGAGGAAAGAACAGAGTCAGTGCAGGTGCACTGCTGTTGACACTGTTGGTAGAAATGTGACTTGGTGCACTGACTGCTCAATTGGTGAGTGGGCTCCTCTGCTATTACAGGACCCAGCAATCCCCCTTCTGGAACACGTCCAAAGGAACTGAAATTGGGATCGTGGAGAAATATCTGAACTCCACTATTTGTTTTGTTTTGTTTTTGAACTCCACTGTTCATTGCGGCATTATTCACAACAGCAACCAAGTGTCTCTGGACAGTTGAAGGTGAGGAACATGTGACATCCATACATGATATATAATACCTAATACATAACCATGGCGGAACATTGTTCAGCTTTAACAGGAAGGAAACCCTTTCAGTTGTCACAAGGAGGGTGAGCCGGAGGACACTGCCGAGAGAAGGCCTGTCCCCAACACCGTCCCGGGAGGATCCAGAGCAGCCGGAAGTGGAGAAGGGGGAGGAGGAGGAGGGGATTGGGGCAGGGGGAGGAGGGCCAGGATCCCTAAACAGCGTAGTGCTGTTCACTTACCTAAGTGCTCCTAGACACTGAGCAGCCAGGTGGGAGGACAGATGGGGTGGGGCCATGGCTTTGGGGGCCAGCCTCCTCTCCAGGATCCTCCAGTTCTCCACACGCATCACTTTTTGTTATCAATCGCACCTCAGTAAAATGTTTCCTTAAAAGACACAAAGAACTGGGACAGCAGCTGTGGAACAGGAAGGAAGGGGAAGACCAGAGGCCAGGGACAGCTGGAGCTGCTGGATGTGTAGACAGCCGGCCCAGGGCACCTGTGGACAGTGGCCCTCTCCTCCTGGGTGCAGGGAAGGCTGATCCCTGCCTCCGGTCGGGTCAGGTTGTCAAATGTTAAAGGACATCGGCCAATCAGGATGAACAGGCAAGAGAATACACAATGGAGAACAGACACAGAGCGAGACACCTCCAGTCTGAAAGACAGCAATGTCCTTAAATAATGCAGAAGGGCCTGGTGTGCACAGCAGCACCTGGTGCGTTGTGAGTATCAGTAAATCTCGGGAAAATAAAAGGCTGGAAGGTGCGAAGCCTTCACATAGCCTCAGGCTCTCTCAGAAGAGTAAGTTAGTGCTGATGGGCAGATGGCGTCGGGACCCCTGTCTGTCTGGCTGCTACCCTAAAGGGTCTGAGACTCCATCCCATCTCCCCGTACACCTGGGGGTCAGCCACACCTGCAGAACTGGGCGAGACTCCAATGTCTGTTTTCACACGGATCAGGGACACGCTGACACTGGACGGAGGAGAACATGGACTCGTGATGACAGCCTCATCAGACACAGTTCTACTCCACCAGGTAGAAAGCGTGTGCTTTCTACCTTCCCCTTAAACACAGGCTTTAGCACTTTATCTGATTACATTTCTTCATTTTAAAGACTTTATTTCAATGTAATACAAGTAGACATTAACAAAAAATATTTTTTAAAAACAGTCTTCTTCTATGAAAAATAAAACAAGATTGTATAACAAATTAATTAAAGAATAACATTAGTTAATACACTGTGTATCATAATCTTAGGAGAATGGCCAAAATGTTAGAGAACAAGTCTTAGACAAAATAAGACTCTTACAAAAAAGAAACAAATAGATAATAGCACAAAACTTTCTTTTCAGTGAACTAAGAGGACCTAGTGGTATAAATGAAACAAATTAGCATATAGATTAAAATATTTTCATCTGATCATAAAAGTATTCATAACCTCTTGAGAATATTTAAAAACACAGATGAGAGTAGCCCCATCTATAACTATATTTAATATTTTGGTATATTTTCTTCCAAGATGTTTCTGTGTACACAGGCACATTCCTACTTTCAAACATAATATAAAGATTATTACAAATTGCTAATTGATCCCCAGACGCAATCGTCAAAATTCACTTCTGGCTTTATGAACGTGACCATTAGTCCTGAATCTCTCCTAAACATAGAGCTCACTGACTCAGCCCAGTGCTATTGTGGCGGATTCCAACTTCTAACCTCATACTGATTGCCCCGCATCGGTGACAGTGATGAGCCTTGGGAAGGAACTTCGAGGTTGCATTTTCTTCTCACTTAGGAGACAGTCAGGAGACACTGTGGGGGACACAAACAGTCGCCTGGACACAGCAGTGCCGGAACTGTCCACATTAATGCAGTGGCCGGCCAGCAGCAGTCCCCCTGAGAGCATGCACTCCACTCGTGGAAGGCGTCGGGCGGATTGGAGCAGGCCACGCGGAAGCAGTGTATGCTGGATGTAAGGTTCTGGATTCTACTCTTTCAGGTTTGTCAGCATTGCTGCATGTCACAAGATTCTCTGTGAGTACAGAATGGAAATAGATATTTAATATTCATCCAGTGGATTCATCTTAATAAATTCAAGTACTCTCTTTTTGTTAATGTTAATGTTGTGGGAAATTTTATTATAAATAAGAAATCCTAAAATGCTGTAAAAAAAACCTTTGATGTGTATTATTTTAATGGGTGAAATGCTAATGAATAAAATATGACTTTGTTTTTTGTTTTGTATTCTTAAATTCTTGTATTGGTACACTTTAGGTATACAGTACGTTTACATTCATCATTAGGAACTTGTACCTGTACATGATGTATCTTGGTTCTCATTTTTTCCCCATTCCTTGCCCTCCCTTCACCCCCTCTATCCTTCCCTATTTACAAAGACTTTGTTTCCATTTTTTCCTTTCCTTGCTTTTCTTTCCCTTACCCTTCTCACTTTCCCTACCCCTTTGGGCCTTTTCTTCCTATTTCACGTAATCAATTATTAATTTTAATCCTTATTTGCACTTTTAGTTTCTCACACCAGAGAAACTATTTGGTATTTACACATGTGTGTCCTATTGATTTCACTTTCAAATATGACTTTGTATGGTAAGCATCTGTGAGTTGTTTCATTTTGTTTTTCATTTTGAGACAGGGTCTCAATAAGTTGCCCTGTCTGGCCTCATGTAGGGAACAGGGAAAGGGGATGTTACTAGAACTGCAGTATGTCCTAGTCTCCTGCGAGCCAGGGCAGCACAAGGTGAATTGACTTTTTTTTTTTTTTTTTTGATACTGGGGATTGAACTCAGGACTTTGTGCTTTCAAGGTAGGCAGCGGCACCACTGAGCTGAATCCCCGGCTCAGCAAATTGACTTATTATACACAAAAGGTAGAAAAATGAGACTTTGAGAAGAAGCTGAGCTTTGGGCCTGATCAGTGCTGCTCTGGGTGGCAAAGAGGAAAAGCACCCAAGGTTGCTGCACCTTTTATTCAGTACATCAGGAGAAACAAATGTAACAGATGACTGGGGGGCAGAGGAAATCCTAGATCAATGAGGAACTGAGTAGGTGAAGATTTTGTTCCTCCCAGGATGTCTTCAGCTGGTGTAATCCTACCCTGGAGCATTACAGCCATCACCGGACCATTGAGTTCTTAGCTGTGACCTGAGGCCAAAATGAAGTTTTGTCTCAAAATGCCATAGCTGGCCTGTACGTAGGAAAACTAGGCCCAATCAAATGATTTTTCCCCAAAATGATATAGAATTGCACCTGACAGCCTCACACTGTGATTCTCCTTCCTCAGCTTCCCAGAATACTGAGATTGGAGGGATGTTCTGCTGTGCCTGGATGCTTCTGTTGAAGTAGGAAACAGTGAGGACCCCAGCACAGATAACTCTTTAACACGAAGATAGGAGCAAAAAGTGGCTTTTAATGATGCCGGTGGCTCAGCCAGTGACTCCTGTAGGTCTCAAGAGCCCCGATCAGAAGTTTGCACTTCCTTATGTACCTCTTTTTACATCTACGAGGCTTAATTTCATTGGAGTTTCCCTGGGAATATAGCAAGCAGGATTTACACAAAGCAGAGCAGTGGCGAGGCGGAGAGCAAAGAGCTCTGTTAGCACTTTCTGAGTCACTTCGCTCCCTTGGTGACAGATTACAGAAGTTGTCATGGCTGCTCAGGTGCATTCTACAAACGGCATAGTTACCTCGTTAACCCATAGTTGCCCAATTCCCTGTGGAGGGCTGGGCTCCTCTCTCACTGTGATTCCTGAGCTATGAGTGTTTCATGATGTGCAGCCACACCAGTGGGACGTAAAGTCACCATTTTATCTCCCCTATAACATTTGCTAATACTATTTTCTCTTTTCTTCTTCACTCTTTGACAATAGAAAAAATGTTTTCCTCATTTACTTTTTTATATTGGAGAGGTGGAAGATCTTCATATTTATCAAGAGATTGCATTTCACCCTTTGTGTGTGTTAGAATTTCCTATCCAAAGCACATTCAGCATTATCCTTGCATTCATTGGGATTTCTTGGATGAAATGTCTGTCTCCACCAATCGAGAAGTCTTGGAAGGCAGTGAAGATCTGATTTCCCCTGGAGTTGGATTTGATTTCCTGTTTGGCGTGTGGGTCCCCGTCAAGTCAGGATCTGAGGAGCAGAAGGGTCAGTGTTCAGGGCTTGGTGGAGGGAGATACAGCCTGAAACAGGTGCTCTGGAAACAGGTGTTCTAGAGAGTTCGCAGGTATCCGTCAGGTAAGTGGGTGGCCCCTGAGTGAGGACCTTCAGGGAAAGCCAGCAGGGGGTCAGTCCCTGCTCCCTGCTGGGAAAGGAGACAGAAGTGTTTAAACTGCAGTGGGTATCAGAACCACCTGCAGTGCCTATGGAGAGAGCTTGCTGTTCCCTGCCCTGTGAAGGGTCCCAGATTCAGCAGGTCTCAGCTAGGTCCAGGGAATGTGCGTTTCTAACCACAGTGCTGGGTCTATGCACAGAAGCCCAGGGTCAGGGGACTTGCATCTCCCTGAGCTCCCCAGCGCTTGCTGCTAACTCTGAGGCAGGTACTTGTTAGATGTGCTTTTACCCCCTGGTACTGGAGATTGAACCCAGGACCTTCGCAGTGAGCTATGTCTGTCCCCAGCCCTTTTTTAGCTTTTACTTTGAGACAGGATCTCCCTCAGGCTGGGTTTGAACTTGCGGTCCTCCTGCCTCATCCTCTTGGAATGCTGGGATTAAAGATGTGTGTCTTTTGCTTTGCTGGGATCCAGTCCGGGGCCTGTGCATGCAGACAAGGGTTCTGCCAGGGAGCCACACCAAACCCGAAGTGCTGCTTCTGTCCCCTGCTCCGGGGCAGAGTCTGGGCTGCACCCCCAGCCCCCAGCCTTACCAACACAGGCTTTGTGTTAGTCAGCTTTCATCCTCACTGTGGCAAAATACCTGGCCTCTAGGGGACATTCCAGTCCAAACCGAGGAAGATCTTGCTCTTCAAAGCACCATTCTTTGTGAGCTGAGAAAGCTCCTAGAAGCGGCCCAAGGCTGCTCTTGCCAGGAGGCCTGGGAGGGACTGAGGCCTGTGCTGAGTGCAGCAGTGAGCTTGGCCTCCCCACCCCACCCCAACAAGTCCCTGTCGCAGGACACTGAGCTCCCAGCACAGGCCTTAGGATGGCAAAGTGAAGCCAGCACTGGATCCCAAATGCCTGAGTCCTTTCCTTCGGGTAAAGTTTCTCCAAGAGCAGGAGAAGGGCAGTCACAGTGCTGATTCTCCGTGCTGCAGAAGGATATTTTCTGGGACTATCAGAGGGCACCTGTAGGGGCCTTCCTGCAGAGCTGTGCAGCATTCCGTAAGGAATGCACGCTCAAGTGTCCAGATAAGATCCCCAAGTGTCCATGGTGAACGCAGAGCCCCTTGCTTCTATGTGGTCAGATAAGATGTTCCATATCCTCTATCTTTTGTTAATAAAAGATATAAATGGGCCAGGGATGTGGCTCAGTGGCAGAGTATTTGACACTGCTTTGGTTCAATCCCCAGCACCGCAAAGAAAAAGCGGTGGGGAGATGAAAAAAATTATTAAAATTGTATTCTGGGAGTGGATGGAGGAAAAGTTGGGCAACTATCTAAAAACTAATGGACTCTTTTGTGTTTTAAAAATTAATTGTTACAGCCAGGCATGGTGGTGCATACCTATAATCCCAGCACGTGAGGAGGCTGAGTCACGAGGATCACAAGTTCAAGCCCAGCCTGGGCAATTTTGCAACTTAGAGAGATCCTGTCTCAAAATGAAAACTAAAGGGCTAAGGATGTAGGTTGGTGTGAAGACCCTGGGTTCAATTCCTGGTGTGTTCCTCAAAAAACTCTTATTTAACTCTTCTTTGACCCAAACATTGGAGCCCAATACACGTTTGCCTATACATGTACAAAAAGGACATTATGGCTCTCTCTACACTCCTACCCAAGCATCTCAGGCCAGCTACACAGCAAACTTCATTGGCATAAACTCTGATCCTGGACATCATCTTGTTTTTATAATGTAATAGCATGGATTTTGCAATTATAGTTCAACAACATTGCTTTAATTTCAACTGTCAGTCACAGTCCTTTTTTATTTTTTGTTTTGTTTTGTTTTTTATTGTTTTGTTTGTTTGTTTGTTTGTTTGTTTTGGTACCAGGGATCAAACTCGGGTCCTTAGCTTTTGAGGCAGGCAGCAGAACCACTGAGCTAAATCCCCAGCCCTTTTATTGTTTATTTTTTGAGACAAGATCTCACTATATAGTTCAGACTGGACTTGAACTCACTACATAGCCCAGGCTCACCTAGAATTCATGACAATCTTCCTGCCTCAGCCTCCCAAGTGCTAGGATTACAGGGGTGTGCTACCATGCCTGGCTTACACTCCTTGTTTAAAAATGGATTCCATGTTTTGTTTCTCAATTTTTTTTTGGCGATAGTTGTCATAATGTATGTGAGCCCATTTCATTGTGTATAAAGCTCAAGTCTACTTTGCTGTACCAGAAGTTGACTGGTATGTTACAGGTAGACTGACTCCTAGCTTAATGCAGCAGACACTCCCCATAGACTCAGCAGTCTGAATCTAGAGCGTCAACATTTTGGCAAGAGTATACTGAAAGTATGAATAAATGTATTTTATCAAAAGATATTGGGAATCGGGTATAGCATCACATCCCTGTAATCCCACCACTTGGGGTAGGGAGGCTGAGGCAGGAAGATCACAAATTTGACCGGACCCTCAACTACATACTGAGATTGTCTCAAATTTAAAAATAATTCCAAATTATTTGGGTTGCATAACTCTGAAGACATCCAGACAACTGAATATCATTGGACAGCAAGAATCAGGGCATTGTACACTGAGATTTTTCAGCACTATATCTGTAAAAAGCTAATGTGGGAATAGATTTGTTGCTGAATTCTACCAATCCAGCACTAAGCAGTGTTCATCCATGGGCACAGGAACTAAATGGGAAAGAATCCTCATGCATTTAATGAAGCAGTACAATTCCAATCAATTTTAATAATTATTTAGTAACAATTTTAAGGTATTTGTTTTGCTCAGTTTACATACACTTGTGGGAGGAAAGTATGATAGAAAATCAATAAAAGACATTCAAGCAAATTATATGAGCAAGTGGAAAAGAAATAAACATACATGGAAAAAAATCTTGGGATTTCCAGCTGTCAACAGTTTGTGTATTTTTATTTTTCCTTCTTTTTTCTTTTTTTTTTTCTGTTGGTATGTTTTTTAAGGGTGATGGTATGTTTTACATCATTATTTTGCGTTCATTGTATTTATTTAAAATATCATGTCATGTTTGCAATTCATAAAAAGCCATCTTTACCTTGTAAAAAGGCATGCTATATTTCACTGTACTTCTAGGAATATGGAGAAGGATTTGGAGACCATTACTGTAATTCACTTAAGTTTAATTGTAGTGAGGTGTTTTTGATATACACAAATTTAAATTTTCTATATGGTTAATTCTTGAAATTTGTCTCTTTTTACTATCTTGGTCCTTAACAGTCCTTCTCCATTCAGTTTTATTTTTCACAGCATTTAACACCTCCTGGAGGTATATCAGCACAGAGCCACCCCGATGTCCCTCACAAATGCCTATTTTCTAGTGACATCAGCACTTTTGCCCTCTTGAGACCTCAAGACTACTAGTTTCTGACATACCTAGGAATCAACCTAACGAAAGAAATCAAAGACCTCATCTCTGAAAACTATAGCACTCTGAAAAGAGAGATTGAAGATGATATCAGAAAATGGAAAGACATCCCCTGC
>NW_004624896.1:482271-500729 GCF_000247695.1 Heterocephalus glaber | reverse complement strand
TGCAACCACTGTGAAAATCAGTATGGAGATACTTCAAAGAACTAGGACTGGAAGTCCCATTTGACCCCAGTATTTCCCTGCTGGGTATCTTCCCCAAAGAATGAAAAGAATCATACCACAGTGATATATGCGCACCCATGTTCATAGCAGTACAATTTGTATTAGCTAAAACTTGGAAGCAGCCCAATTGCCCATCAACTGGAGACTGGATAAAGAAAATGTGTTTTTTTAATAAAATGTAGTACTACTCAGCCATAAATAATGAGAAATTAGAGACATTTATACCTAAATGGGTGCACATCAAAGTGATACTCTCAAGTGAAATAAATAGGACACACGTGTAAATACCGAATAGTTTCTCTAGTATGAGAAACTGAAAGTGTAAATAAGGTCTAAAAGATATAATAGATAATGTGAAATAGGAAGAAAATGGGCAAAGGGGAAGGAGAAGTGGGAGGGGTAGGGGAAAGGAAAGAAGGGAATAGAATCAATATGAGAAAATGAAAAAATGAAAACAAAGTCTTTCTAAATAGGGGGTGATGGAGGGGTTGAAGGGAGGGCAGGGGAAGGGGGGAAAATAAGAACCAAGATGGATTTTGTAAAGGTTCAAATTTCCAATGATGAATGTCATTATATTTTATACCTAAAATGTCCCAATAGGGCTGAGGATTTAGCTCAGTGGTTTCACCGCCTGTTACACAAGCTCAAGGACCCGAGTTTGATCACTAGTACCCCCCCAAAATAAAATAAAATAAAATAAAATAAAATAAATTAAAAAAATAAAATGTCCCAATAAAATCAATTAAAAAAAAAAAGACTACCAGTTTCTGACCCTGGCTTTCTCCATATGGTCTGTGAACCTTTGTGCTCTCGGTCCCTGTATCAATCAAGTCATTTCTATGACAAAATACCTGACATGATTGATTTGTAAGGAGAAAAGGTTGATTTACCTCATACTTCTGAGTATTCTGGTCCAAGACTGGGTGGTGCAGTCCTTTCCAGAGAACCACCACCAAAGACCTAAGAGCCTCCCACTAGGCCCCACCTCTTAAAGGCTCCACACCTCCCACCCGTGCCACCCTGGAAACCAAACCCTTGACACAGGGACCTTTGGAGGACATTCTTCACCCACACTGCAGTGATCCCTAGCACAGTTTTGTTACACACACACCCTTCCATATTTTTAAGTTCACATTTAACATTTTCAATCATACATTGGAGGAGTTTCCAAAATTGTAACTTTCAGCATATGTTGACATTATAAAAGTTGCATGCTCTTTTAAATGTGCCCAACTGAATCTAAACAGCCTAAGAACTGGATGCCCACCATTCTCCACATTTAAAAATGTGTGATTGACTCTTTGTAGGCTTACTTTTATATTGTTTTTTTCATTCAACTCATATTTCATTTCCTCCCCACAGAATTTTATTATGCTAAGTTTTATGCTTAAAAATATTACTGAGCATGGTGGCACACACTGGTAATCCCAGCACTCAGGAGGCTGAGGCAGGAGGATCACCACAAGTTCAAGGCCAGCTTGTGGTACTTAGTGAGTTCCAATCCAGTCTGAACTATATAGCAAGACATGGTCTCAAACCCCCTCCCAAATAAAAATAGAAGTCTTTGGTGAAACACATTATCAGATTTCTGCAACAAAAATAAGTATAGCAACTTAAAATTTTAATTTTCTTAAACATGTCTCTAAATGATAAATGATATCTTCCCAATTTTTAATAACACTCAATTTATTAAAGCAAAATGATGACAGTATGGCTTTTTATTAATAATTATGAAATATACATCTTTTAGAAACACTTATTATGAAATGAATGATATTGAGATTGTTCCCCAATTATTTCACATATCCAGGCATGAATATTATTTTCAGTAGTATACAATAGGGTTCAGTACTGATTATATTACTATCCATTTTACAAACAAAAGTGTTATGGCTTAGACGTAAAATGGCCTCCAAAGCCCCATGTTTTGAAGGTGTTATGGCTGTGTCTAGCTGTCCCCCCCAAAGCTTCATGCACTTATGGGGGAGCTTTTTCAAATGTGACTAAATCTACAAGGATTGATTCATGGTGCAGTGCTAGGATCAAGGGCACTGGGATTAAGGGTGTGACTGCTACCCACCCTAAGTAGCCTGGATAAGATATAAGGGACAGAAAAGGCTCTGGCCATCCCTTGTTGCTTTGCTACTTTCTGCCCACCATGAATTGTTTCTGCTCTGCCACGCCACTCTGCCTTGGAGCAAGTGAATTATGGACTGAAACCTCTACAAACTGTGAGCTAAATACAACTTTTACCCTTTAACTTTGGGTGTTGGGTATTTTCTCTCAGCAAGGAGAAAAGTAAGACAGAATTTGTAGTTACATAACAAAATCTAAAACAAACCAGGAAATTGTATACAGTAAATATGCCCTCAGTTTGGCAATTTTACCCTCAGCAGAAAAAATTTAAAAAGGGTTAAGGGGAAAAAAGAGAGAAGAAGAGGAAGAGATCAGAAGCAATGCTGGAGGACAAAGGAAGATTATGCAAACTTTGGAAGACTGGTGAAGAAGACAGGAGGGAAAGAGAGAAGAAAGAAAAAAAAGGACAGAACAGAACAACTACAAAAAAAAACCCAGACACAGTGTTCATACATATGAAAGCAAGAACAAAAAAAAATCAAAAACCAAAACAGAAAAAAAAAAGTCCACTTCAAGGTGTGTCTCTGCTGTCACTGGTAGACAAGTTAGGCAGACAGAGCTCCCGGTCTGTGTTGCTTAATCCCAGCAAGCCAGCTGTAGAATTATGGCATGGAGTGGATAATCCCAGAAAGCCTGCACCTTTAGTTCTGAAATTCAGGTTGGTTTCTGGCTGTGAGGCTGGAACTCAATTTGTTCAGCCTGCAACATTCCTTGTGTCTCCTGCCAACTTGACTCAGCTCCCTGCAGTGTGAACTTGGCTCCTGGACCTCCTGCCAATTTGAACTTCATTCCACCTCACCCTGATGGAGTCAGCCTGAAGCTGCTCTGAATTCCTAGCCCAGTTGGCCCGACTCCAAGATGGCTACTGGCCAATCACCCTCTCCTATGGGATGTCTGAACCCAAGTATCTCACCAGCCCCTGCACCCATTGTGTACACTGCTCTGTTCCACTGGTGCATTTCTCTGTGGAGGCCTCTGGGGTAGCTAGTAGTTACCGTGTGTCTGCAGGTTTGAGCTGCCCCTCCCAAGCAGTGAGTCAGGGCTCAGGGAAAAAGTGCTGCTTGCCACCTCTTTCTTCTGTGTTGAGGTTTCTCTCTTCATCCTCCTTGTGGGCCTCAATTCTTTCTTTGGATCTTTGCTGGATCCTATGGACACACTTTCCTCCTTCTTCTCCTCTTTGTGTTGCTATATTCCAGCCTCTGGATACCAAAGTCAGAGGAGCTGTTTCTCTGCTGTTCACCACTCTACCATCTTCCCAGACTACTGAGACAGAATTTAGTACCAGAGAAATGAAGTCATTGCTGTGACATTACCTGGACATGTGGTTTAGCAGCCTTTGGAACTGGTTTGAGGTAAGGGGAAGAGTTAGGAAAAGTTTGGAGATGTCGGCTGAAAAAGTAGACCTGGAACATAGGTGGCACTTGATAGGAGGTTCTGGTCAGAAAAATAGAATACTACTAGAAATCCTGCTGGTATAGAACAAGTCTCAGGAGGTTTCTGCTGGGAAGAAGGGATGGATTTCTTGTTAGACTCCAGATAATGTATGTTATGCCTTAGCAGAAAGTTTGTTTGGCTTTTGCTCATATCCAGAGACTTTGTCTGAGATGAAGATTAAGGGTGGAGGATTAATTAATCTTACAGAATAAATTTCCAGGTAGTCTAATATTGGGGCAGTGGCATGGCTACTGTTGGGGGTTTTTAGCCAGATCCATGTTGAGACTCAAGAGCAAAGAGCCCAGCAGAATGATTTAAACTATTTTCAGTTTGGCCAGAAAAGAAGCTCCAGTAAAGTTGCAGCCTGCAAAGGTGGAACAGAGGAAAATTGGTCACTGAAATGACTAGCAAGAAAAAGCCAAGTATTTCAGAAGAAGACAACAGAAAATATGGCCTGAGGGAGTCACAAGAAACAACAGGATGCCAGCCTTTGCAGCCTCAGAGTTATGAAAGCAAAAGACTTTGCTTTGAGAAGAGAGCCCCAGAGCACCATGTTCCACAATGGCAGCAGCCCAGGGAAGTCATTCCTCAGGATTTGATGCATAGACTCTGGAACCTACAGCAAAACGAGAGGAAAACCTGGCTACTGCTCCAGCTGGCAACAGATCTGGGCATCAGCCATGTGGTGCTGGTTTTAGGTGCACACAGAATCCAAGGGTTGTAGGGTCAGGAAGGCTTCCACCTTATTTCAGAAGAAGGCCTGGGAGGCCAGGCAGTGTGCCCCAGAGAGGACCCTGTGTGAATCGGAAGGTGCATTAGAGAAACTGAGAATGTGGATTATCAGAGGAAAACTTCAAGGAAGGAGCAGAGCTGACTCAGAGAGAAGAGGGGTTACAATGGGAGCTGCACCCCAAGAATGGGAGCTACAACCACCACAGTGCCATGGGGTGGAGTCACCCAAGCCTTTGGAGTTCACAACTTGCCATAGATTGCTGCAGAGGCTGGAAGTGGAACTGTGGGACTCAATGTTTGCCCTGCTGGATTTTGACCTGCTTTGTTCTCATTCCTTTGTATCCTGCTATTTGTACCTTTGGAATAAAAATGTTTATTTTGTGCCATTGAATGTTGGAAGTGTTTAACTTTTTTTTTCATCTGTACAGGGGTTCAAAGCTAAGAGTTTGCCCTTAATCTCAGAGCAGACTTGGGACTTGGGCTTTTCAGCAATGCTGAAACTGTTAGGACTTTAGCAACTCTTAGAGATGGTCTAAATGCCTTTTGTTTGCATAAAGAGATGCACACGAGTCTTTGGGGGGGTCAGGGATGAAATCTTGTGGCTTGTGTCTGAATGTCCCCCAAAGCCTCAAGCAGTCATAGGTAGGGCTCTTTCAAATGTTACTAACTCTACAGTGTGTGATCCTGGGATTGATTCATGGTGGAGTGCTAGGATCAAGAACTGGGATTAAGGGTGTGAGTGTTTCCTACCCTAAGTAGCTTGGATAAGATACAAGGGATAGAAAGAGCTGTGGCCGTCCCTTGCTGCTTTTCTGCCTTCTGCCCACCATGAACTGTTTCTCCTCCATGATGCCACCCTGGCTTGGAGCAAGTGGATTATGGACTGAAACCTCTACAAACTGTGAGTTAAATAATCCTTTTCTCCTTTAACTTTGTGTGTCAGGTATTCTGTCTGAGCAAGGAGAAAAGTAACTAAGACAGAAGGTGATTGGATCATGGGGTGCCATAGCTGACTTCCTGCTGGGGAATGAGATCTGGTCCCAGCAGCTGTGTTACTGGGCACAGCCTAACACTTCCTAGCTCCTCCCTTTACTCCCCCTGCTTCCATCCACCCTGAGGTGAGCAGCTTTCCTCCGCTCGGGCCCTTCTGCTATGCTTTTCTGCCTGGAGCAAGGCAACTATGGACTGAAAACATAAGCCAAAATAATCTGCTCCTCCTTTAAGTTGTGGGTAGCAGGTATTGTGTATCAGTGATGACTAGGACAGTAAGCACAGACAAAACCCACATAAATAAACCCAGGTAAATGGAAGGTCTGGTGTTATAAAGGTTCTACTTCTTATTTTTATTTTTTAAAAAACTACTAGGTAATTACTTGGTCATTAAAAATTATTGTTAATGACCTGGCCTATCAGCCTATAAACTAGACTAGATTCTCTTTCAATTCATGGAAACCAAACCATGAGAACAATCTGATTGCTGAAGCACTTGTCCACATTCTCAGCAAAGCAAACTGTTCTGGTGCCCCCGGTACCACATGAACCCCCCTGTGCTTAGGGCCCACTGTGCCGAAAACCCCAAGGTGAGGGACAGAGACAGTGGGTGGCCAGAGGGGAGGCCAGAAGCAGGCGCCGGGAGAACTGCCTGGCCTTCTACTGGCCCAGATCCACAGCTCTTCATTTCAAGCACTGTACCCAGGAATTCCTGTCACCATTAAACTGGGCTATCAACCAGAGTGGTAGAGCATGCCTATAATCCTAGCACTCCAGAGGCTGAGGCAGGAGGATCCCAAGTCTAAGGCCAGCACGGGGTACATAATGAGTTGAAGACCAGCCACACACACACACACGCGCGCGTGCACAAACACACACAGACCTTTTTCTTCACAAAAGATTCTGGAAGTTTCCTGGAGAGCAGGATTTCTCCTGTGGCCATGGAGCTAACTGTGAACAGGATGCCCTCAGGTGAGTCACTCTTTCCTCACCAGCGGTTAGGCCAGCCCGTGAGAAGAACTGAGCCCAAGAGAGCCTCAGAAGGAGGCCTCCCATGACGGCCTCTAACAGGACGGGGCAGCTCAGCACCCAGTGAGATGGGAGGAGACTGCTTCAAGGTTACGAGGAGAGCTCGAAGTAAGGCTTGGCACTGTCCCGATGATAAAGCTTTTCACTGTGGTGCCGTGAAGCTTTCTCGCGCCACTTGTGCTCTTCCTGGGCCAGCGTGGCACCGAGGTCAGTGTCCCGGGCTCCCTGGTATGAGGCACAAAGCTCACAAGAGTGAGTCACGCAGGACCTGCGTCTCCTGGAGCCAGGCTGTGTGTAGCTCGCACAGTATTATCTGGTAGCTTGTTTCTGAAAAAGCGGCTCACCAACCAAACGTTACCAGATTTGGGCCGCTTGCCTCTCCTAGAGTTAGATGCCAGGTTCTCCTCAGCCAGAACAAAGGACTGGCCAAAACGAGCAAAAAGCAGTGGCAAAGCCTATTCGAGAGAGTCAAAGTGAAGAGTAGGAGAGAAACTGGCTCTGCAGAGGGAGCTTGGGCGGAGCAAAGAGACAAAGAAGGTGATAGCAAACATAAACAACCAGTCCTCGCCGGCAAACACAGCGCGGGGTACGGGGAAAGCTACAGCACGGCGTCCTTTTATGCTGTCCAAATCTCGAGAAAACCCGCGAGAACATCTACAGCGGGGTCCTGAGAGGCGGTGCTGGATCCCAGCCTGAGGCTGTGGTCTGGTCTGGGCTTCCTATTGACCGGTTGCTCGAGTTCGCTGGAGAAGTCCACGTGCAGGGCTTTGGGAGCTGCTCTGCACGTGTCTGGGATCTTGTAGCTAACAGCTCACGCCTGCTTCCTTCCCCTTCCCACACCCTAGCCTCCTGTCTCACAAGGACTTCTTCCTGGACCAACTAGATGGCCTTCTCTGAGGCCCGTTACCCCCAACATATCCTGCAAAGACTTCAACAGGGGCTGGGGTGCAGCTCCTAGCCAGCACGAGCCTAAGCACGCCCAGGGAGAAAAGGACTTTAACGGACAACAACATGGCTTCCAACCACATTTTCAAAAGAAGCCCTGATTCTGGGTACAAAACGGAGCCCATGTAGGGAACAGACACCAGAGAGCAGAGTTAGAGCCACCGCCGAAGTGAGCAATAAGGTCTTTCCCTGCTTTGAGAGGTTGAGGAGACCTCAACCACTGACGAGCTGGGTGATTAAGATGGAGTGGAAACGTCCTTTTCCGATTTAATTGAGTGTCCGTGGTTGGAGAAGAAAGCCGATTTGGAATATCAGAGTCAGTCTTGATCGGTTTCAGCAGGAGAGTGTGACCTTGATTCGAACTGTTGGTGCATTGCTCCTCAAAAAAGAAGGGGCGTGTTCCACAGTCAGCCTTTCTTCTTTGATCCTGCCATAAATCCCAAAGATGGAAACACTGTCATAACAAAGTGACTTCAATTTAAATAATGTCTGTTCTGAGAAACATGATCTTATCGAAGACAGAAGGAGGCAGGGATGGAGGGCAAAAGAAACACTAAGCACAGTGATTCTGAGACTTGAGGAGATTACTGCCTCGTGGCACACAAGTAAAAATGTGGGATTACAAAAATTAGAATAATATAGAACTAGGTTTCCAACTCATATTTACTGTCACTTCACTCTGTCTTCTGTGAAATTCCAGGGAAATTGAGTTTCTTGTTTCTCTTTAACATCCTATGGTGTAGGGCCAGGCATGTTGGTGCATGCCTGTAATCCTAGCACTCAGGAGGCTGAGGCAGGAGGATTGCCAGAGTTCAAGGACAGCCTGGGCTACACAGTGAGTTTAAGGCCGGCCTGAACAACATAATGAGACTGTCTCGAGAAACCGAAGGAAAAAAAATACTATGGTGCCCTCCACTCCATGTGTGTCTGTACCTGGTAAAGCAGGCTCCTTCACCCTGAAGTGCTTTCTCCACATAGTGCAGACAACATGGGTCATCATCCCCTATGCCACACACGGTGGACACCTGGTGTTGACTCTAGTTTGGGGCCCCTGGAGCCGTGGCCAGCTTTCTCTGGCCTAGAACACTTCCTCTGGTCAGCCTGGAGGGCATGGTGTGGCTCAGGACCCGCAGGGAGGCAGCAGGAAGCTGGCCCTTCAGGAGAGCATGAGGAGCTTTGGTTCAGATGTGAAAAGTTTTCCGAAAGAAATGACCTTCTTGTTGTTTCCATCGTTGCTCTCTATGTGCCTTGGCTGCTGATGTAGGCCGCAGTTTCCTCGTCCTATTACAGGGTGCTTTACCCACCCCATGCTGGACCCAGTCTCCAAGCTACTAGCATATGCTGCTGTGCACCTCTGCTTGAGCTCCTGGTGTGATGCTCACTAGACATGTTGATAATGCTCCTTTGGACTCAAAATTTAAAAAGAGCTAGACACCACAACCAAGTGGGACTTATTTGAGGCTGCTTCAATATTTAAAAGCCAATTAGTATGCTGGGGATGGTGGTGCACACCTGTAATCCCAGCACTCGGGAGGCTGAGGCAGGAGGAACACCGTGAGTTCAAGGCCAGCCTGGGCTACACAGTGAGACTCTGTCTCAAAAAAGAAAAAGCCAATTAGTGTACTATGTCACAACAGTCTAAAAAGAAAAGTCACCATGATTATAGCAGTATATGCAGAAATAGTAGTTTACAAAATCCGTTGCCTATTCATGATGAAAACTCTCAGTATATTAGGAATAAAGGGGAATTTTCTTGACTTTTACAGAGTGCAAAATAATCTTTTACTAACATTATACGTTGGGACTGGGCTATGTGACTCAGATCTCACAGTATTGAGGTAGGGCACAGGGAAGGGGCATGGGGAAGTTTGCTGACACTGAAGGTCCCCTGGCTCTGGGCAGGATGCTGATAACGAGCACTCCTGAGGCAAGACTGCTGAGGATGGTTGTCCATGTACAGGCCTTTGGGTGTAGAGAAAATCCGGTTCCTCCTAACCTAACCCTCACTCACTCATTCTGCATAGTTGCTGTTCCAGGGAACATGTGACACCCCTCCCCTGTGCTTCCCACTGGCTAATGAAAGTGAGCCAACCTGGAGTTTTATTCCAGTCTGTCCGCTAGAGGCAGGTCTCCTCCAGTCCCCCCTTTATATCTTGAAAATTGTCTCTGTCTCTTTCTTTTATTCCTCATCATTCCCCCCAAAAGGTAGCTGAGGGTCTGATCAGCACTTGGTAATCATACTTAATGAGAAACGACCTGGGGGCACAGAGCCTTCACCCCTCAGGCACAGGCTTTCTGGCTCCCACCACTGGCCTTTGGGCCTTCCCGGTGCAGATCCCTGATACGGACTTGCATGAGACACTGCCATGAGCTCTCGGCCTTCAGCTGGATGTGTGCGGGACACTGCCGTGGGATCAAGGCCCTCTTTGGGTCTCTAGCGTTGAGACAGGTCTCTTGCACTCCTCTGCATTTGACTTTTGGGGTGAATTTTATAAAAATAATCCTATAAATGATGTGCCCTGTTTTAAATGCATTCCCTTGCAAGCCCTGACCTCCACAGTGCCCATGCCATGTGGAAATACACCCATGGCCAGGGGAAGAGACAACCAGGAGGGCATGAGTGCCTGCAAGGGAGAGGACAGTGGGAAGTCGGCGCCTCCCTGGAAATTTTGCTGTAAACAGAAAACTGGCCCCAAAATGAAGTCATTCTAAAATGTGGGGCTGTGTTCACAAATAGGAAGTGCTGGAAAGATTGCTAGATGCATATTAGATGAAAGCAGTAAGTACAAGTGCCAGCCCCGCGATTGCCACCCCAAATTTCTTACTCACTTGCCTACCGGTGTGTTATTTGGGGAGGAGGCCTCACTGTGCTGCCTGAACTGTTCTGAACACCTGAGCTCACAGGGCCACCTCAGCCTGTCCATGCAGGAGCACAGCCGTGTCTCATCCCCAGGTCTCCGGTTCCTATAAAGACCACCTTGACCTATAGCTTCGTCCTCCACAGGGTCCACCAAAAACAACATAAAGAAACATTTCCACCAGGCACAACGGCACACTCCTCTAAGCCAGCTGCACAGTAGGCTGAGGCAGGCAGATCACAAGTTTGAGCCCAGCCAGGGCAACTCAGTCTCAAAGCATAAAAAAATAATAAAATGGAAAGGGCTGATGTAGCTCAGTGTAAAGGTCCTGGATTCAATCCCCAATAGCACACACGCGCGCGCGCGCGCGCGCACACACACACACACACACACACATAAATAAATGAGCAGTCATGGTGGCATATGCCTGTGATTGTAGAGCTCTGGGAGGCTGAAGCACGACTGCAAGTTCAACCTCAGCCTGTGTACCTTAATGCTGTAGTGAAATACTGTCTCAGATTTCAAAATAAACAATAAAAAGGACTGGGGATGTAGCACAGTGTAAAGATCTTGGGCTCATTCCCCAGCACAGCAAAACAAAACAAAAAAAAATTAATTTAATTTAAAGGAAACCAAGCAAGCCAGAAAGGATTTTTTTTCTGGTGCTGGAAATCGAACTCAGGACCTTGTGCTTGCCATGCTGCTGAGCTACATCCCTGGCCCTGAGAAAAACAGTTCTAGGAATCTAAACTATATAAATTTGTCAGAGTCCACAAGGATATGTGTGTAATACACTGCATGTTTATGGTCACCTTGTTTGCAACAGAAAATTACATAAAAGCTGATCAGTATGTAAATGGTCAAGTGGGCTTTGAGGACAGTTTGCTAGAGAACAGAGTAGACTGACCACCAAGGGAAGAATAGATTCGTACATCTCACAGGGAAAGGGGCACCATGCGCATCCCCTTCCCAACCTGATAAGCAAAGATGCCCAGTGAGTCGGTGAATCGGCTGCCGCTGTTCAGGAGAGAAGGGGGGGGGGGTGCAGGAGGCTGCAGCTCTGCAGTTCTCAGCAGGAAGGGCTGTCCACATTTCCGCGGGCCCTGGGCCCCTATAAATACCACTCGCCATGGGGTCATCAGGGCAGATTTCTCAGAAAACGGCATGGCCATCAGAGCAGGGCTGGACTCCATCTAACTGGCAGCCTCTTCCGAGCCCCCTCTGCCCACAGAGCCCGAGCCTGGCCCGAAGCTCCCACCACTTCGAAGGCCTGGAAGAGCCAGGATTTGGAAGGGTTAAGGACTGGGTCCATCTGAAAAGTGGCCAAGTCTGCATGCTGCTCACGTCCAGCTGAAATCACATAAGAAACTATAACCTCAGAAAGGGCCACTGGAAGCCAGGCGTGCTGATGCACATCTGCAAGCCCAGCACTCTGGAAGGCTGAGGCAGGAGGATCGCAAGATCAAGCCAACTGACTCAGTAAGCCCCTGGAGACGCCAGTGGTGGTGGTATCAGCGTGCACACAGGTGTCTGGTGCCTGTGTTTGTTTTCGAAGTCGTCTTCTGCGTGAGTGGGCTGAGCTTTGGGACAGTCATGAGGACTCAGCCTCCTTGGGAAAGTGATTCTCCACAGTCAGCCTCTGTCCTCCTAATCCCCATCCCTGTGAAGAGCACGTTGTCAAGTCTCTGGTCCTAAGACAAATTCACTTATCCTACAACATACAGTTGAGATGTTTACTGCAGCTTGTGCTGGGATGGCCCAGGGCCTTGCTCTGCTCAGGCCGCCCCCACTGACTGTCCCTTTCTCCCTGCTACAGCCTCATTGTAGCCAACACTCAGTAAGTCATCCAACTCATTCATCATTTTGTTTTTTAACATACCGAGGATTGAATCAAGGTGTTTGTGCTGAGCTATCTTCTTGGCCCCGTTTTTTATTTTTATTTTGAGGCAAGGTCTCTCTAAGTCTTTCTGCCCAGGTAGACTCAAACCTGTGATCCTCCTGCCTCAGCCTCCCAGAAGGCTGGGATTATGGGCATGCATCACACACAGCTGTGAGACAGACATCATGCTTCTTACTAGTTAAATTTGTCCTCCCCGAGCTCATGTGCTGAAATCCCAGCCACTGGCACCTCAGAAGTTACCTGCTTGGAAGCAGAGGCCGTGCAGACACCATAGTGAGGAGGAAGTCTCCAGGAGGAGGGTGGGCCTGCCGCATGCGGCTGTGGTACTGGTGAAGCAGGAAGTTGGGCACAGAGGGGCACCGGAGGACTTCATGTGACATGGGGAGGACACTGAGGAGATGCACCAAAGGATGGGGACACCACAGATGGCCAGCAAAGCTCCGGGACTGGAGGAGAGGGCGATGGAAGGGCTGGGTCTGGACGCCCCCAAAGCCTCATGCTGTCCTAGGTGGGGCTTTTCAGAGGTGGCTGGATCTAGAGTGTGAGATGCTGGGATCCGGGATGTGTGATTAATAAATCCATCCACGGATTGGTTTGGCACTGCCCTCACCCCAGTAGCCTGGATTCAACATAAGGGATGGGGTGGGGGGAGGCTTGTCTTCTCCTGGTTGCTCTGCTGTCTTCTGCCTGCTATGAACTGTTTCTCCTCTGAGGTGCCTTCTGCCACCCCACCTTGGAGCCAGCCGATTATGGACTGAAATCTTTACAAAATATGAACTAAATAAACCTTTGCTCCCTTAACTTGTGGGTTCTGGGCATTCTGTCTCAGCAATAAGAGAGAAGTAACTAAGACGGCTGGGTGGGCTCCCCCGCCTCAGTAGGGACAGATGCTGACGTCTGGGCCTGAGGCTCCTGGGCCCTGCAGCCGAAGGACCAGACCCTACTGCTTGTGCCATGGGGCTCCTGGGAATCTGTGTGGCAGCCTGAGAGCTGACGCAGGCCCCTCCTGTACTCCTGCTCTGTGATCCACATGCCAAGTGCAGCGGAGCGCTGCAGGCGCCATTCCCCTTCCTTCCTCACTGAGGACGTAGAGCATCTCTCTTGCCAGGACATTCAGGTTTCTCTCTTTTCTTTCTTTCCTGACTATTTATTTATTTATTTGTACTGGAGACTGAACCCAAGGCCTTTGCAGTGAGCTCCATCCCAGGCCCTTTTTTAAGTTTCATTTTTTGACAAGGTCTCTCTAACTTGCCCAAGCTGGGCTCAAATTTATGATTATCCTGCCTCAGCCTCCCAGAGTAGACATGCACCACGACATCCGGCTATATTTAATTTTTTTGAAATGGCTGCATAGTGTGGGCTTATCTTTTCTCCTTACCTTCAATATGTTATGTTAGGCTTTCTAGTACAGGAGTATTTTGGGTTTCTGTTTTTATTTTTTATTTTTTTGGACAGGGTCCCATTTGTAGTCTAGGCTGGTCTTGAACTCCAGATTCCCCTGCCTCACCCTCCTGTGCTTGCTTTGTTTTATTTATTTATTTATTTATTTATTTATTTATTTATTTATTTATGAAATAGGGTCTTCCTACGTAGTTCAGGCTGGCCTTGAACTGTAGGCAATCCTCCTGCCTCAGCCTCCTGAGTGCTGAGATTACAGGTATGTGCCACCATACCTGGCCCTCTCAATGATTATTAAAGTCTGTTTGTATTAGCATATCTATATAATAATGTAAATATTACATTTTATATATGAACAAAGTTTATCTAAAAATGTAACATTTCAATAATAAATTAAAATCAACAAAATTCACTCCCCTTGTCTGCCGTCACCAGGTCCCCGTGGGTACTCAGTTCTGTGTGATTCCGCTGTACCTGTCCACTCCCACGAGGGCCACACCAGTTACCTCCAGCGCAGTTCCAGCCTCAGGCCACCTCACTGTCCCATGACCGCTGACCGGCAGCTCTGTGCCCTCTATCTGTGGCTGGTCCCCCAAGGCTGTTCGTGCACTAGTCCTCTGCCTGTGGAGTCAGCTTCTGCACTCAGCACCACCTCTCCCCATGTACCAGGTGTGTGCACCAGGAGCTTGCTCCTTTTCCTGCTGAGTCCCAGGTGTTCTGTGGCTTGGATGCTCTCCCCTTTCTCCTCCTGTCACCTGTTGGGCGTATTTAGTTTGTTTCCAATCTCTCACCATTGTGAACAGCATGGATGTGCTGCAAGAATGTAAGTTTTCATTTCTTCAGGAGAAGCCTCCAGGGGCACAGTGCGTAGGGCACACACACTTTAGCTTTATGAGAAGCGACTTGAGCACAAACGCTTAACTGTTCGCATCAGCATGACTGGCAGTGTTTGTGCCCTATACCAACAGTCCTGTCCCGCAGCCACTTCCGGAGAACGTTATTGAGTTGCTTATACTGATCTATATTTTCTTAACTGTAGGAAGGAGAAAAAGAACACTCAGAAATCCACTTTACATTTATTGTGTAAATACAGTAAAATTTGGAAAAGTAATCTTTTTTTAAAGCTGGGTGGCGCATGCTTGCAATCCCAGCACTCTGGCCTGGGCAACACAGTGGCTTAGTATCTGAGAACTGAAAATGGACAAAGGACTGGGAATGCAGGCCCTGGGTTCAATCCCCAGTACTGAAGGAAGAGAGAGAGAGAGAGAGACAGAGAGGAGAGAGAGGAGAGAGAGGAGAGGGAGAGAGAGAGAGAGAGAGAGGAGAGACAGGGAGAGACGGGGGGGGGTTAGTTTGGTATGGTGGGCAGTGCATGCCCATAACCCCAGCTTCTTAGGGGCCTGCTATTTGAGCCCAGCCTGGCAGTTTAGCAGTTTAGCAATTCCCTGTCTCAATTTTTTTTTTTAAAAAAGGGATGGGATGTAGCTCAAAGTGAAAGGGCCAGGGTCCAATCCTCCCTGTCACTGGGGAAAAAGTGTTACTTGTCATGCTTTTGATTCCCCGGAATTCTCTGCTGTCCCTCAAGTCCCTCTTTCTCTGGCAGCTCGAGGGACAGGCAGGCCACGGATCTCTCTCAGGACAATAATAATAATAATTTGTGTGTGTGTGGTGCTGGTGACTGAACCCAGGGCTTTCACACTGAGCTACAGCCCAGCACTATTCTTTTTTATTTGGAGGCAGGGTTTTGCTAAATCACTAAGTTGCCCAGGCTGGTCTTGGGACTTGCAGTCCTCCTGCTTCAGCCTCCCAGAGCACTGGGATCACAGAGTGCTGTGGGCCTGCACCACCACAGCCAGCGCATAGTGACAAGTTTTCATATTACTTTTGGGGTCTCCTTTTTGTTTCCTTTCTTTCATGCTACAGCCATTCTCAAAACCAGGTGATTCTTGCTAGGCATAGTGATACAGGCCTGTAATCCCAGCACCTGGGAAGCTGAGGCAGGAGGATTGTGAGTTTGAGGCCAGCCTGGAAGACCCCATCTCAAATAACAACGAAGAAATAAAAAGCAGAAATCCTGGTGACTCTTGAGTACAATGCAGGCTAGTGTGTTACAGGGAATACTGACTGCAGGTGGAGATCATGGGGCCCTAAACCTGTCTGCTCAGAAAGGAGAACCACTCCAAAAGCCTGTAAATAGCATGGTGTAGGGCTCAGTCCTCGCAGGACTGATCTGGACTCGAACTTCCAATCCGGCCCCCCCCCCCCCCGTTAACCCTCCCAGCACTACAGGTGCCCCCACCAGGCCAGGCATTGGTGGTTTGAGACAGAGTCTTGCTAAATTGCCCTGGCTGGCCTGGAACTTGAGCTCCTCCTCCCTCAGCTTCCCCAAGTACTGGGGTCATAGGTGTGCACCACCCCACCCTGCTCCCACCCGGTTTCAGTTTTTATTTTGAGCCAAGCTCTAAGTCGCCAAATTGCCAAGGCTGGTCTGGAATCTGCAACCCTCCTGTGCTGTGGAGGCTACAGGCCACCAAGCCCGGCTGGGCCTCTGTCTCTGCTCCTGCTCAGGGCTGTCTGGATCGGTGGTGCCCCAAGGCAAATCCAGACTCCTGCCCCTTCCAGAGGCTTCCAGGGAAGCCACCTGGGCTGGCCTCTGTCCTCTCCCTCACGGTCTCATCCCGGATGGTCACCGCCTCTGAGCCTCCACCCTGACCCCAGCTCGGTCTCTGCTGCCCACACGGCTCCGCCCGCTCAGCACCTCCCCTCTGACCTGTCTCTCAGTTTTGCACATCAGCAAGTCCTGCTGGCTTCCGGCCCTGGGAGGAGGAGGCAGGGAGGCTCTGAAGCAGCCATGGGGAGAAAGGCAGCAGGCAGCTTCAACTTCTGGTGATGAAAGGGGAAATGTAAATCAACTTGGTCAATAATCAAGCAAGCTGGTACGCCCTGAGACAGGAAGGTCGGATGCCAGGGCAAGATGGGCGTGTTGACCCTGCGCCCGGGATACCAGGACTCCAAGAGGCTGAGGCAGGAGGGTGGTAAAGCTGAGGCCAGCCTGGGTGGCTTAGAGACTTCGTGACACTCAAGAAAAGAAAATGGGCTGGAGGTGTGCTCAGCGTGAAGATTTGGGGTCCCATCCCCAGTGCCATCAGAAGCACCTTCAGGTTAGTGCTTTCCACACTAAGATCTCCACCTGGAGAGGAGGTGTTGCACCTTTTTTAATATTTTATTTTTTGAGAGAGAATATCTTATTCTGGAGCCAGGTTGGCCTTGGACTTGCGATCCCTCTGACTCAGCCGAAGAAGTGTTGGGATTATAGGCCTGTGCTGCGTGACATGCTTCTAAACACATTGTGGGCCATCCACAAACTCATGCTTGAACAAGAGCTAAAGTCACACCTGTCTGCATACCCTTTCCCCTTTTGGGGAAAAACAAAAAGAAAAGTTAATGATTGGGAGGCTGAGACAGGAGGATCACAAGTTCCAACCCAGCCTGGGGAATTTAGAGACTTACCGTGACCCTCTCTCTAACTAAACAAAAATTAGAAAGGACTGGGACATAACTCAAAGCAAAGGCCTGGGTTCAATCCCCAGTACCGCAAAAACAAAGGTCGGCATGGGCCGCTGCCCTCTGCAGGCCGCCTCCCGGCCTCACCCCGGCCTGTGCAGCTGGTCCGAGAGAGTTCATCCCACGGAAGGCCCAAGCTCAGGGCCCTGCACGGTGTGCTGGGTCCGCAGGGTGGAGAGCTTGCAGGAGACCTGGGCCTGAGCCCATAGACGCCCGCTGGGTGTGAAGAGCCAGCCGGGACCTGGGCCAGGCAGCGTGACTCACAGAGTCGGAACCCCGGCGCGGAATGTGGAGGGCAGAGATTCCGAAGGTTCCAGGAGACCTCTGTCTGGGGCTGGGCTGGGACCAGGGCCGTCTCCAAGGCAAGCAGGTGCGGGTTCCCAGGTGCAAGGGGCCTCGGCCTGAGGAGCCAACACTTAACTCCTGGAAGCTCCAGGGTAAGCACGGGAACTGGCTGTGCAGTGACCTTGCCCACAGGCAGGACTGGGGCAGGCGGCCAGCCGAGCTGCAGGCCCACAGTGGGACCTGGCTCTCTTCCGACTCAGCAGACATTAGCCCAGACTCCGATCCGGCCCCTGCTCCAGGCTGCCCTGTGGCTGGGGGAGAGGAGACCTGGTGTGAGGCGCTGAGGCCTCTCAGCTGGCTCAGATCCCCTTCCCTCTGCCCCGCCGTGGCCTGTGGCAGGGTTGTCAGAAGAGGGGTGAGGGGAATTGGCTGACAGCAGGCACCCACGGGGAAGCAGGGCCAGCCACGGAGCCGCCCGGCGGGAGGAGGAGCAGGGAGGATGCCTTCCAGACCCAGCCTCCACGGCTCATGTCTCCTCTCTGCTTTGGGTGCCCCTGTGGGGCTGCACTGCAGACCACAGCCATTTACTTATTCATGGGTACTGGGGATTGAACTCAGCTACATTAAGCTACATGCCCGGCTCATTTAAATTTTTTTTTTGAGGCAAAGTCTCACTACATTGATAAATTATCCGGGTTGGTTTGGAATTTGCGATCCTCCTGCCTCAGCCTCTTGGAGTGCTGGAATGATGGGTATGGGTCGCCATGCCCTGCCACCAGCCTGTCTTTGTATTCTTCCCTTCTGCTAAAAAGGTTTAAAAAGAGAAATAAGCCCTGAGGGAGGAGGGTCAGGAGAGGCAAGGATGGTCTCAGACGAGCAAGTCCAGCTCCCTCAGGAACCCACACGGAAGTGGCAGTGGTGGGAGGTGGGGTGGCCCAGGTCCACAGGGCGACGGGGCCGATGCGCTTCTCACAGTCCACGTGGGCGCTGGGGCCCGGCCGGCTTCTCTGGGGCCCAGGGCCACTGCCTCGGGCGGAGCTCCGGACCCTGGGTCTCCAGCGGCCTGGGGTCGGGACGGTCCCCTCGCAGCCGCTCTGAGGGCCCGGGCGGGGCGGGGCGGGGCGGGG
>NW_004624896.1:428779-482171 GCF_000247695.1 Heterocephalus glaber | reverse complement strand
GGGCGGACCGGGCGGGGCGGGGCTGCCCGCTGACGCCCTCCATCCGCCCTCCGGCGGCCCGGCAGGCGGCGATGATCACCTAGGCTCGGCTCGGCGGCCATGGAGTGCGCCGGGCCCTGGCGGCGGCACGGGGACAGCGGGGCGCGCACGGTGCGCTCCGGGCTGCTCCCCGGGGCCCCCGCGCTCGGCCTCCGCGCCCCGCCCGCCGCCGACAACCGGCTGCGGACCACCAAGTACTCGCTGCTGTCCTTCGTGCCCAAGAACCTGTTCGAGCAGCTGCACCGCCTGGCCAACGTGTACTTCGTGCTCATCGCGCTGCTCAACTTCGCGCCCCCCGTGAGCGCCTTCCAGCCCGGCCTGGCGCTGGCGCCTGTGCTCTTCATCCTGGCGGTGACGGCGCTCAAGGACCTGTGGGAGGACCTCAGCCGCCACCGCTCCGACCGCGCCATCAACCACCGCGCCTGCCTGGTCTTCGGCCGGTGAGCGCGGGCGGGGGCTCGGTGGGCAGCGGGGTCCCTGGGAGGGAGAAGGCTCTGCGGCCTCGGAGGGCTTCGCCCCGAAGCTGCAGTTTCCTTAAAAGCGTAGCTTTAAAGTCAGGAGGTCGCCGCCTGCCTGCTGGCTGTGCTCCTCCTGTCGGCCCCAGTCCCGGGGCCGGAGTCTGGCGGCGGGCGTCCTGACTCAGCCTCCCTCGGTAGCAGCAGGCGTCCAGCCCAGGGCATCTCCGCCCAGGCCCTGCCCGTCCTGGCCGCTGCCTCAGCGGGGAACGGAGGGGTGCCGCACACAGACGCCCTGGGTGCCCTGTGTCTGTCCTCTGCCCCGCTGAGACTGGGGGCCCAGGGAGGACCTGAGCTGCCGGAGAGGCAGGCGGGGCTCCTGGAGGTGAGGTCGTGAGGCGTGCTGGGTGAGGCTTGGACACGAAGGACAGGACCGGGGAGCTGGCGTGGGGACAGTGCAGGGCGGGACGCTGGCATGGCCACCTCCGCAGGTCTCTGGTCCATGGGCAGTGAGTCAAGCTCTGCGTGAGGCTATGCGCTGTGCAGTGCCCCTCCCGCTGCCCAGCTGTAGCTGCTGCCCAGGGGGCAGTCACAGCTGGGGTCCCTGTGCTGCCCAGGCAGGTCTGTGACCTGGGTGCAAGTGGCCCTCCCGCCTCGGCCTCCGGGTCGCTGGGCTGTGGACGGAGCTGTTGTGCACAGCGTGCATTAATGAAGCTTCCGGGCAGTCTCAGCCCAGCCTGTCATCTACCTGCTGCCTCTCAGAAGTGACCCTGGGAGCCCTGCTTGAAGCCACATATGCAGAGCCTGTTTGACCCCCTGAGAGTCCAGCTGTTCAGGGACCCCGTCAGTGGCCTCAGTGGGCCCCGAGCAACGTGAGATCCCAGGACAGGTCCTGCCGTGGCCCACGCTGTGGAAGGGCCCCGTGGCCCCGTGTCTCCAGGCTGTGGCCCGTCCGCAAGGCCTAAGGAGCAGAGGAGGCGCCAAGCAGACCCTCCTCCGGCTGTCCAGCACCCTGTATGGGCTCCAGGCTTCCAGTTTGTCGACATCCACCTCCAGCATGGAGGCCCCAACAGGGACAGGGTGGAAGCCACAGCCCGGAGCTGGAGGGTCAGCCAGGGCCTTGGGGTCCCTAGTGGGCAGGGCTGGTGGAGACAGGGCAGGAGCCAGACACCTTCGGCTCGTGCATCCCTCAGTCTCTGCCCACATCCATCGATTTGTCAGGGGTGCAACACTGTCATGATGTGATTCTTAAATTCTTATTTTATTGGTAATGCATTTATAAGGCGACACCTTCCTTTATCTACTGCCTGGGTCGCCCCGGTCGAGCTGAACTAGGAGAGGAAGCAAAAGTGCTCCATGCCGGGTCAGCAGCATCTTTCCAGGGGAGTCGTTTAGCCTTCTGAAATCAGTAAATTTGTATTCTGAAGCAATTTTAGATTGGCAGAAAAGTTGTAAAAATAGTACAGGATTCCCGTATCTAATGCTAACGTTTTACTGGAATGGGCAAAGCTAACGCGATAACATTAGCAGGATGCTGCAGAACTGCAGTTCATGCAGATCCACATGGGTCTCCGTGCAGGCATTTGTGAGTCTTTGTTGTCCGTTTTGCAGTGAGCCTGGGTCCTGCCGCTTTGCCCACTCAGCCGTCAGCCCTTGCACATGTCCTGTGGATTCTGCAGGCTTTTCTGCTCACAGTCCTGTCGTCTGGGAATGACTAGTTTTACTTCCTCCTTTTCAGCTTGGTGCCTTCTGTTTTTCTTGTCTAACGGCCCTGCCCAAAGCCTTAGCACAGTGTGGAACAGAAATGGCAATGGCGGGCATCTGTGTCCTGTCCTGATCCCACCGAAAGACAGGGTCTTTCACCTGGCTAGGAAATGCTAGCTGTATTTTTGCTTTGTTTTGTTTTGTTTTTACAGCACTGGGAAATGAACTCAGGGCCTTTGCACATGCTAGACAAGTACTCTACCATCCAACTACATTCCCAGCCCAACTGTGGTTTTACAGACTGAAGAAGTGCCCTGTGTTACTACCTTGTTGAGTGTTTTTTATCCCAAAAGGGTTTTGGGGCTGGATATGTAGCACATGCCCTGCGTGCATAAGGCCCCAGGTTCTATGTGTGCTCTTCAACAGTGCAAAAAAATAGTATTGAGGTTTTTTCCACATCTGTTTAAAAGATCATGTGGCTTTGTCCTTTAATATGACTTTGTTTTCAAATGTTAATTGCACTTCCTAAGTCTAACTTGATCATAGTGCATAATTTCTTTTTGTCTTGCGAACCCAGTTTACTAGAATTTGGGGAGAATTTATGCTTTTTTTTTTTTTTTTTTGAGGCAGGGTCTTGCTGTGTAGTGCAGGCTGGCCTTGAACTCGTGGCGATCCTCCGGCCTTGGCCTCCAGAGTTCTGGGATTGCAGGCCTGCACCATGCCCGCCTTACATCAGTGATCCTGTGGAATACAGGGTCAGGGGGTGTGAGCCTTTGGCTGCTTTGGTTGTGTGGAAAGTCCTGGACCAGCCTCTTGGCTTGCGTGGGGGATGTCTGCACTGTTCTCCTTCGGAAGTGTGTGAAGAATTGAAGAAAGAATTCATCCTTGAAGACAACTTCAGTTTGGTCAGGGCCTTAATTGATACAGTATCTCGGGTAAGTGCAGTTTTAAAATTGATACAATGTCTCGTGGTAGGAACTTTGGTTTTTCCGTTTCTTAAGTCAGTGTGATACTTTCTAGGAAGTTGTTCATTACCTCTAAATCATCTCACTTGTTTGCATAGAGTTGCTCATAGTATTTTCTCATAATCCTTTCTATTTCTGTAAGGTTGGAAGTTGTGTACTATTAATTAATTAATTTATTTATTTATTAATTTTGAGACAGGGTCTCATTATGTAGTTTAGGCTGGTTTTAAGCACTATGTAGCCCAGGCGGGCCTCAAACTTGTGGGATCTTCCTGCCTCAGCTTCCTGAGTGCTTACATTCCAGGCATCCACCACCACACCCTGTGTGTAACCTCTACCCCAACTGATTTTATTTAATCAGTTATGAATGTGGTTATGTGCGTGTGTGTGTGTGTGTGTGTGTGTGGTACTGAGATTTAACCCAGGGGTTTCTTACTGACCTACTCCTCGGCCCTTTTCATTTTGAGATAAAGCCTTGCTAATTGCCCAGGCAGGGCAGTTCTGCCTCGGACCCCAGAATTCCATCTGGGGTCACTCACTGGCCGCACACACCATTCTCAGCCGCGGTGGTCATCTGTGAAAGAGCAGATAAATGCATTTTTGAGGCAGGGCCTTGCTGTGTTCCCAGGGCTGGTCTTGAAGTCCGGGGCTCAGTGCGGTACACATTACCATGCCCCACTACCAAAATGCTTGTTGTTTGCAGGGAAGATTAGTACTTGAAAGGATGGAAGCAAAATATGTACAAGGTTTTTTGACCTTTTTATAGACATGCCAGAAGATGGAAGTTAATAGCTGTGCTTAGGGCTCCAACTTTCCCAGTAAGAACTGCTTTCTTTGCATTTCACAAATGTCGAGTGAAGTGCTGGGCGTGGTGGCAAACAACTGTTATCCCAGCACCTGGGAGGCCGAGAAGGAGGATCACAAGTTCAAGGCCAGCCTGGACATCAAGACAAGACCCTGTCTCAAAAAACCAAAACCAAAACAAACTTTGTGTGTGTTATGTTTTTATTTCAGTGCATCTCTAATTTTCTTCATTTCTCATTTCCCTTGTGTCTTCTTCAACCCACTGACTATTTAGGAATATGTTGTTTAATTTCCACATATTTGTGAATTTTCCAGATTTCTTTCCACGATTGCTTCCCCGCCCCCCAGTGGTAGCAATCAAACCTCAGGCCTTGAGTATGGGAGGCAGGCGCCCTTCCCCACGCTCCCCCAGGCCTCTGCTGGTCAGGATTCCATGCTCTTGTGGTCTGGAAACATTTTGTGTGGCATCAGGCCTTGAGATTCATGGAGGATTATTTCTTTGGAATTATCTCCTTGGGGAAGGGTCTATGTGTGTGCGAGAAATAAAACCTGTGCACTGCTGTCAAGTGTTCTGTGCATGTCTGTGGGTCCCGTTGGTTTAACATGTTCACATTTTCCATTTCCGTCCTGCTCTCCTGCCCGGGTGCTTTGGTTGGTGTTGAAAGTGGAATGTGGATGCCTGGAGCTATCGCTGAGCTGCCTGTTCCCCTTTAATTCTGTCTGTCACTTTGGGACTCTGGTTGGATGCATCAGCGTTTAGGGTTGTTCTGTCTTCCTGATGGAGTGACTCTTATATCATTACAATGCGTGGCTTTCTCGCTTTCAGCTTTTAAAGTCTGTTTTGGCTAAAATGAATACAGTCAATCACTCAGCTCTGTCCTGGTCACTGTCTGGAGATTTGTCTTTCTTCACCCAAGCTGTAGCCTGTGCATGAGCCTGAATCTAAATACATGTCCTGCACCTCTCAGTGATGAGTTGGAGCCCTGGGCTTGACCCCAGCATTTAATTCATTAATTATTTTTCCAGTACTGGAGACTGAACCCAGGGCTTTTACACTGAGCTACATCCTGGCTCTTTTTTGTGTGTGCTTAAAACAATTTTCCCTTTGACACTTTTACAGGGTCAGTGTCTGAAATCAAAGTCCCAGGTCTTTTCAGACATTTTTTATTGTTCAAAGAGGGTCTGGCTAAGTTGCCAGGGCTGGGCTTGAACTGGTGATCCTGCTGCCAGAGTGCTGGGATTTGAGGTGTGAGTCACCACTCCTGGCTAATTCCTTAGCACTTAACGGGCTCACTGACAGTAGGGTTTGTGTCCCAGTTTTTTACACCACTGTGTGTTGCTGTATCAGTCATTCTCCATTACTGCTTAGCTAATTCCTAGTGTACCATTTCAGCTCCACGTTATTTCTTGTACTATATTTATATTTGCAGTTATTTTCTCAGTTGCACTCTGGGGATCACAAATACCAACTTAATTTAGAAAAGCCTGGCGCGAGATAGTACTAAGAGTCTCTGTAGTACAAAGATGCTTCCCTCCAAGTAGCCCAACCTCTCGGTTTCCTTTCTGCCACACAGATCACATCTTTGTGCTCCGTAGGTGCAGCATCCTGGATTTATAACTGCGCTGTATGGAATTGTCTTTTCAGTCCCAATTAGAAAGGAAAATAGTAACCCAAAGACCACACTGCCTGCCCAGGGGAAGGACCTTCACCATCATGCCAAGCTCTGCCCTTGGGTCTCAGAAAGGCAGTGCCTTGGGCAAAAGACTCGTTGCTTTCTTCTTTTTTAAATTTGTTAATGATTTTATTGGTACATTTCAGATATATTTAATGGTCACAGTCACCATAGGGAACTTGCACCTGTACGTGATCTATCTTGACTCTTCTTTATTTCCCATCCTCCTCCCCTCCTTCAACCCCTCTTCCCTCCTTATGTTCAAGAGCTCTTTCCATTTTCTCCTGCTGTTCTCTTCTTTTTCTTTCCCTTCCTTCCCCCTCTCCCCTCCCTTGTTCCCCTTCCCATTTGAACATTTTCTTTCCGTTTCCCAATATCTATTATACATTTTGGTCCTTATTTCCACTTTCAGTTTTTCACACCAGAGAAGCAATGCAGTACTTACACATGTGTGTCTGATTTATTTCGCTTCAGAGTATGGTCTCATGGTGCATCCATTTAGCTAGAAATGTCTCAAGCTTAACCTTCTTTATGGTAGAGTAGTACTTCATTGTATAAAAATACATATCTTCTTTATCTATTTATCCATTGATGGGGATTTGGGCTGTTTCCAAGTTTTAGCTATTACAAAATGTGCTGCTATAAACATGGGTGTGCATATATCTCTGTGGTATGATGCTGTTAATTCTTTCAGGAAGATACCAAGAAGGGGAATAGCTGGGTCAAATGTAACCTCTAGTCTTAGTTTTTTGAGGAAACTTCACACTGATTTCCACAGTGGTTGCACCAGTCTGCACTCCCACTAACAACGGAGCAGGGTTCCTTTCTCCCCACACCCCTCCAGCATTTGTTATTGGTTGATTTCTTGATAGCAGCCATTCTTTCTGGGGTGAGGTGGAATCTTAGTGTTGTTTTCATCTGCATTTCTCGAATGACCAGTGATGTTGAACATTTTTTCATATGTTTATTTACTGTTTCTACTTCTTCATCTGAGAAGTATGTATTAATTTCAGATCACTATTTTTGGATTGAGTCTTTAAATTTGCGGGGGGGGGTGTGTCTGATTCTTTTGATTTCTTTCTATATTCTAGATAGTAGTCCTTTGTCTGAGGAACAGCAGGTGAAAATTTTTTCCCACAGTGTGAGAGTCTTTCCACCCTGTTGCTAGTTTCTTTTGCTGTCCAAAAGCTTTTTAACAAAACGAGGTCCTAGTTGTTGATTCCTTGTAATATTTCCTGTGTGATGGGGATTTTGTTCATTAAATCTTTGCCTACACCAAAGTCTTCAAGAGTTCTACCTACCTATTCTGTCTTCCAAAAAGATTTAGTGTTTCTTCTGTTTTAATATTTATATCTTTGAGCCATTTCAATTTTATTTTAGTGATGGTGAAAGTTGGGGTCTAGTTTTAATCTTCAGCATGTGCCAACCAGTTTTTCCAGCACCGTTTATTAAAGAGGCTATCTTTCCTCCAGTGAGGGTGTTTGGCTCCTTCGTCGACGATGAGGTGGCTGAGTGTGTCTGCTGTTGTTTCTGCATCTTCTGTTCTGTCCCATTGATCCTCAGGTCTGTCTTTGTTTTTGGGTTTTGGCCAGGACTGTGCTGTTTTTCATCACCCTAGCTTTGTTGGATAATTCAAGTCAGGGATTATGATGCCCCCTGCCTTGCCTTTGTTGCCCAGAACTGCTTTTGCTATTCTAGGTCTCTTCTCATTCCAAGTGAGTTTCGGGATTGTTTTCTCTCATTCTGAGACATGCTGTGGGGGTTTTGATTGGGATTGCATTGAATCTGTATAACAGTTTTGGAAGTATGGCCATTTTCACTATGTTGGTTCTTCCTACTCGAGAACAAGGGATGCCTTTCCATTTTCTGATGCCCTCTTTGATCTCCTTTTTCAGAGCACTGTAGTTTTCAATTTAAAGTTGTTTTACTTCCTTTGTTAGATTAATTCCTAGATATTTAATTGTTTTGGATGCCATTGTGAAAGGTGTTGTTCCCCTAATTTCTCTCTTAGTGAGTTTGTTGTTTGTGTACAGAAATGTTACTCCTTTTTGAGTGTTGACTTTGTATCCATGTATGCTGCTGAATTTGTTATTAAATCTAGAAGTCTTTTGGTGGAGTTTTGGGGTCTTCTGTGAGAGTATCATGTCATCCGCAAATAATAATTTCACTTCTTCCTTTATCCTTTTTATTTCTTTCTCTTGTCTAACTGCTATGGCTAATGTTTCCAGATCTATATTAAGAGTGGTCATATTGGACACCCTTGTTCCTGATTTTAGAGTGAAAGCTTTTTGTTTTTGTCCATTTAGTATGATGTTAGCTGTTGGTTTGTCATAGGTGGCTTTTATCAGGCTGAGATAAAGACCATCTATTCCAATTTTCTGTAGAGTTTTTATCACGAATGTGTTTTGGACTTTGTCAAATGCTTTTTCTGCATCTACTGAGATGATCATATGGTTTTATCCTTGGCTCTAATAAAGTAGGATATTACATTTCTTTTTTTTTCTTTTTCTTTTTTTATTATTATTATTATTATTATTATTATTATTTTCTTTTGGTACCAGGGATTGAACTTGGGCCCTTGTGCTTTCAAGGCAGGCGGCGGAACCACTGAGCTAAATCCCCAGCCCTGTATTACATTTCTTGATTTGCGTGTGTTGAGCTTTCCCTTTTGGTGCCTGGGAGGCATCTTTCCTTCTTTTGTGCTGGGGCTGGGACTCGGGCCTTAAGGGTCACGTCCTGTGCTGCCCGCCAAGCAGTGCCCAGCCCTGCCCGGGCTTGTGGTCCCCCTGGCTGGGAGGCGCTGGTGTTCCCAGGTGCCACAGAGCTGGGGCCAGGTAGGTAGGGGTCAGCCCGAAAAGCACCGTCAGCCTCTCTGAGTTGTTTGTTGAGCTTCATCAGTTTTTGCTGAATGAATCTCAGGAAAGCTGTGGGATGTTTCCACCATGCTCTGTTGTTTTCCTGACGGCCCCCTATCAGCACTTGGGTCTGAGGAGGCTTCCTAAAGAGGAAAGTGGGCTTCAGCTCAGTCTCTCCCCACAGCACGGCATTTCCTGTGCTCAGCCAGAGGCCCAGGCTAGTTGCCGGGCTGAGGTGTACTGCTGATGGAGAGGAGCCAGCCCACCCACCGACTGGCTGGGCTGTGACCATGGCCGTGCATCAGGGGCTCTGCTGGGGCCCAGGGTGAGGCTTCCGGCCCGCAGCAGGCGTTCAGTGCCCTCGAGAGTCGCCTGCCTCGGCGTCCTCTCAGGTGAAGGGGGTGAGATGGAGGACGAGAATTTGGGCAGACGGACGCTCCCTGAAGGGTTAGGGCAGAGCCTAGCCGGGATCCAGCGAGTCCTGGTGCCGAAGGAGACAAAGTGCGCCTGTGTGGGCAGTGCCTTCCCAAAGGCGGTTTCGAGTCCTCAGAAGAAAAGCAGCGGGGCTTTCAGAGAGTAACAAGACGAGGCCTGTAGTCCGCCGGTCTTCGTCCGTCTCGTGCCCTGTCACCATGTCCTGCGGGTCTCCCTTCCCGGGCAGGTGCTTTGCGAATCCACCTCTGTCGGCTGGGCTGTCGCTTGCACGAGGACGCTGAGCCTTCGGGCTCTCGGGCAGCAGCGAGGCGGTGCCCTGCTCGCGCGGGCTGCGTGGCAAAGCCTCCCTACTGACGCCGAGCCAGCCTTGTCCTGGGTCGGGGTGGCGTCTCCTGGCGTCCCCACTGTGCACTCAGCAGTTCTCCCGGTGACCTTCAGGGCAGCTGGGGAGGACAGGCTCCGGGGCTGTGTTGCTGTCTTGTTTCTCCTCAAGCTTTATCTGCAGTAATTATTACTATTTCCAGGACTGGGGATTGAACTGAGGGCCTCACACTGAGCTGCAGCCCCAGCTCCCCTCCCTAAGTTGCTAAATTGCTCCAACTTGACATCTTCCTGCCTCAGCCTCCCAAGTAGCTTGTGATGGATCACAGGTGAGTGCCAACACCCAGCTGACGGTAGGGATTGTTGCGGTGGTGTTCCATGACATTTCCTTTGTCCTCGCTCCTGCTATGTGTATTCCACTCCCCTCCCATGCGTGTGTACTCAGCATTCACTGATGCCAGTGTGGACTATCGGAGCTTTGCTCATCTGTGCTTCTAACTGATGCTACTGTGGTTTACCTAGTCGCCCGCCTTGCTCCGGGGCTTGCCCACGCAGGCTCCCCTAGGCCGAGCCTCCAGTGCTTTCCATGGGCCTCCAGCTGCCCTGAGCTCTTCCTTGCTTCCTAGCAGCACAAAGTCTCCACCACTGGCTCCAGCCCTGGAGGTCACCATTTCTCTTAAGGGCTATTTTGCCTTTTGTTTTTTAATTATCATGAATTAATGGATTTAAATATAATGGACAGTAGGAGTTCATTGTGATTATTTTGCAGTTGATACCCTTTGCTCAGCAGGACTCATTCAGGTCAGCTTGGTCCTTGTACTAATATCTATTTGTTTATTTACTTCTTTAGTTTTGGCCACGCTTGGGTGGGACCCAGGGCCTGGCCCCTGCTGGCTGGTGTTTTACCTCCGGTCATCTCCTTTGGCCCGACCTCCAAGCTGCCTTCCCTCACTTCCAGAGACACAAGTGGCCTTGTCATGTATTTCACTTCAGTGTTTTGCAGAACTGAGTATAGGTCCTGCGGCCTCAGGCAGGGAGGGCTGCGCGGGGAGGTACCCCACCAAAGAGCCGCCCTGCAGCCTCCCTGGGTCATTTCTGTTGTAAGCCTCTTTCCTTTTCTCCCTCTCTCCTTGCTCCGAGACGGAGTCTTCCTGTGAGCTCCATCTGGCCTTGAACTCGAAATCCTGCCTCAGTGTCTCAAGTGCTAGGGTCGCCACACTGCCGCACTCAGCTCGTGAATGCAGCTCCTTGGCAGCTGTGTGCCATGGCCTGGCTTGAGCCTTGCTTCCCGGCCCTGCACCACAGCAGCAGTCAGCGCCTGCATCCTCTCCTGCGTGGAGGGCTCAGGGGGCCCAGGCAGTCCGGCCTTTATCGTTACCCCAGGGGCTGCAGCGTCTCTGGTCCCTGGTGCTCATGAGGCGGGTGCTGAGGGCTGCTCGGGACAGTCTGCCCAAAGGCCAGGCAGCCCTGGCTTAGGAGCACTTTCGGAAGAAGATTTTCCTTCTCTTTCTCTTTTTTTTCTTGCTTGCTTGCATTCATGCTGGGGATGGAACCCAGGGCCTTCACATGGAGCTACATCCCCAGCCCTTTTTATTTACTACTTTGAGACAGGGTCATGATACATTCCCTGGGCTGGGCTCAGACTTGCAATTCTCCTGCCTCAGCTTCCCAGAGTCTGGGATTCAGGCATGCACCACCGCTGCTGGCTGGAAGGCAGAGTCTACCCAGACCTCTGGATTCCTTGCCTGGGAGCTGGAGAAGGGGTGTGTGGCTGTCACCTCCTGCCCTCATAGCTGTGGTCCCGCCTTCTCCCTGAATTCTTGTGCCAGAGCAGCCCGGCGTGCTCATCTGCCGGAGGCTTCTCTGACACATATAGCACAGCAGGGGCGCTGACAGGAAAAGCAAGGAGGCTGTTTCGATTTCTTCTTTTTTAGTACAGCTTCCGTTTGGCTCTCTGTGTTGCCTTGGTCTGGCCCTCCCGTTGCCCTGCACCACCCTGCCTGCTTGTTTTCCCACTGCGGACACTGTGTTTTGGGGTCCTGAGCCTACCAAGCTAATTTCATATGGTCATAAGGAATTCTTTCGCCCATTTTAAGTGACGCAGAGATAGCTCAGACCCCCTCGGTGAGGCAGAACCTCACAGGCAGGTTGGCGCTGGCAGGTGCTGCTTTCTTCTGCCCAGGCTCCTCCTTTGAATATGAGGAAGGGTGTTGTTAGCAGGGACGGGACAGGGTGACGGGACTCTGGGGTGTCACAGAGTGCACCTGGGAGGCTTCGGCACTGGACAGGCGAGGGAGCATCAGGAGGCTGAGGCTGTGCCTGTCCTAAAGGCCCGGCGTGGGAGGGCCGGTGAGACAGACGGCAGGAAGGCAGTGCAGGCTGGTACAGGCCCGTGGCCTGTCACCCACAGGGCTTTCCGTGCTCCGCTGGGGTGTGTTCTTGTCTCTGCCGTGCTGAGATCAGACCCAGGACCCCTCAAATGTCCCCAGCCTTCTTGGCTGCATTTCTAACAGCAGTTGAAGTCAAGCTGTGGAGCATTCTGATGTCCCACCGTGGCCCGTGTTGCTGGCAGTGCACAGCATGGCAGCTGGGTGTGAGTGGGACCGTGGCCTGGGCCAGGCCCCCCTCCGCGGATCACAGCTGCCAGGGAGGAGCAGTGTCTCCTTCGTCTCCTGGCCAACAGCACTGAGGCTGCAGCTGCCTCCCCTCTGGGCTTCACTCTCCAGGCCAAGCCAGAGATCCAGCCAGACGCGGCCAGGGCCTCTCGAGCGCCAAGGTAGAGGTCAGTCTTGTTTCAGTGACAAACTCCGTCTGTCTCATGCAGGCAAACCGGCTGACTCAGAGAACTTGGAGCATGGGGGAGAGAGCGAGCACAGGGCAAGAGCCAGCTGGCTGAGGGGCTGGGGCTGGGGCTGGGTGCCCTGGCTGCTGCCTCTCTGAACACTCGAGTCGCACCTAGGCAGAAAGTGGGCTTTCAGAAGGTCCCATTTAAACACACAGGGTGGGCTCTGTGGGACAGCAGGGTGGCTTGGGTGGAGCCCAAAGCACAGGCAACAGAAGGAAACGCTCAGGTGGGATTCCGTGCAGCTCTGAGACAGCAGCAGAGTGGAGACAGCCTGCGGACGGGAGAAGGCATTGTGCGCTTGCCTCGGTTGAACGGGCTGAAGATGCACTTGATGTATATTTTCTACACTTGATCTTAGCCAAAAGGCCGAGAAGCGATGATGAAGTGTATTTTCTGAAACACAGCGCTTTCACTGAACTGCATGATACTTCATTATCTGTGCCTTGTCCCTCAAGTCTGATTGGTGGGAAACCAAGCAGTAACATTTCATATTGTATTATCATTGACTTTATTTATTCATTTTTCTGTGACAGACTTTAGTCAAAACAATGTATGAGACATTTCTGGGCCTTTTCTTTTTGGGGGGAGGGGGCAGTACTGAGGATTGCCTGGGGCCTTTGTTTGTACCAAGCTACATCCCCAGCTTTCTTTATTTTGAGACAGAGTTTCACTAGTTGCTAAATTGCATGGGCTGGGCTCCAACATAAGATCCTCCTGCCTCAGCCTCCCAAGTACTGGCAAATCCATGCACAACCATGCCTGACTTTCTCCTGGCCTTTCACTGTCATCGTGACTTGCATTGTAACAAATTTATGCACGCACAACACACGCGCACACACGTACAGACACCTGTGCCTTTTGCTGTGCTGGGAATCTACCTCAGGGCCCCCCACATGCGAGGCAAGCCCTCTAGCGCTGAGCTGCACTTCCAGTCCTGTAATTTATTTCTCTCTTTTTCTTTTTGAAAGAGCCTGCTGAGATTTCTTGCACAGACCAATCCTAAAGCCCTTGCCCTGCCCTTGTTTCCATGCAAAATGTAATGCAGTGCCTCCTCCCATCCCCACATGGCTTCTGCTAAAGCACAGAGAGTGACAAACTCTTCCTCCCCTCCCTCCCTCCCTCCCAGGGCAGGGAAGGGAAGGGGCCTCCCACGTGCCAGGCCAGGCAAATGCTACCCACCACCCTGCACCCAAGCCCCAGTGCTCTGTGGACGTTTCCTACTTGAATAACACAACGTCCATTTCCACTCTTAGCTGTCTAAGTCGACACTCACACACTGGGCCACAGAGCTGCACGCAGCCCGAGCTTGGGGCCTCTGAGGAACTGAACAGCACACATGAATTCACCTGGACTCTTCGGGGTGTGGGGACCTCACATCCCTGTTGGTGGGCAGAATAATCAGGGTCCCTGCGCCATGTCCACATCCCAGCTCTAGGAGAGCCCGGGGAGCAGAGTGTAATTACGAGGAGGAGGAACAGAGGGGGGCGTGGGGGAGGCACAGGAGGCCAAGTAGAAGGTCTCTGGGACCTAGCACAAGGAGGCTGAGGCAGGGGGATCACAAGTTCAAGGCCAGCCTGGGTCACATGGTGAGACCTTGTCTCAGACAAACAACCAAAGAGCAGAAATGAAGGTCTCAGCTTGCCGGGTTAGCTCTGAAGACGGAGGAGGTAGCTGGCAGGCACAGAAGGGGAGTCTCTCCCAGGGACTCCATGTCGACACAGCCCCACTGAAACCTGGATTTCATCCCAGGGAGATCTGGTCAAGACCTCCAGACCTGCAAGATGATGTATCCATACTTTCTGTGAAATGCTACATTTGTATTTCAAAGCTGCTGAATTATGGTAAATTGTTACAGTAGCTCTAGGAAACGGATGTATCTTGTGTTCATAGGAAGGTCTATCAAACAGATTCTTCCTTCTCCTCTCCTTTGCCTTCTTCGTGTTTTGAGACACGGTCTCATCAGAGAGCGCAGGCTGCCCTTAAACTTGTTGCGATCCTCCTGCCTCAGCCCCCCTCCTCAGAGGATCATAGGCAAGCGCCAGTATGCTTGGCAACATACCAGCTTCTTGAACTGCAGCCTTTTGTGTGTTAATATTTAATTAAGGGAGGGGCTGGGGATTTAGCTCGGTGGTTTCGCCGCCTGCTGCGTAAGCGCAAGGACCAGAGTTCAATCCCGGTACCAAAAAAAAAAAAAAAAATTTAATTAAGACCTTTTCAGTTCGCAATGGCTATAGTAGCATTTGAATGAGCTGAGGGTACAGGAAATAGCTGCCTTGCTCAGTGGGATACTGAAGACCTGATATAGTAAAAAGCCCACCTGAGCGCCCTCCCAAGCATCCTGCATCCCCTTGAGGTTGGGCTCAGGCATTGATCAAGGTGTTGAAGTATTTCAGCCTCCCGAGAGAATGTCTGAGCCAGGTAGTCTTGATGAATGCCAGGGCCCAGAGTTTAACAAGGGAAATGACAGAGATGCCGAGTACTTGCTCTTTAGGAAAGTCCTGGTGCTGGAGTTGTTCTCAGTGTCTCCGGTTCACTACGGCACGCATCAGCAAACGCCGCTTCACACTCAGCGGCGAGGTGTGTGTGCATGCGTGAACTCACAGTGGGTTTGTATGTATTTGTAAATGACAGACATGTGGTGCACCTTCATAATGGCATTTATTAAAGCACTTACAAGTTGGGCATGGTGGCACACGGCTGCAATCCCAGCAGTGAGGGGGCTGAGGCCGGAGGATCACAAGTTTGAAGCCAATTAGGGCAGTGTAGTGAGACCCTCCCTCAAAATAAAGAATAAGAAAGGCTAGGCTTGTAGCTCAGTGGTAGAGTGCTTGCCTGGCATGCTCGAGGCCCTGGCTTTAAACCCTCATACTGCAAAGTCAGCCGACAACTCTTCTACTCCCTGGTAGCCATCACTGAACTTTCTGTTCTATGATTACTTTACTCTGAATACTTCGTAGAGAGGGAGTCATACAGTGCTTGCCTTTTGTGACTGGCTTATTTCTCTTAGCATAATGTCCTCCGGGCTCCTCCAGATAGTGTGCCGCATTTCCTTCCTTTTTAAGGCTGAGTAATATTCCCCAGTGGAGACACCGACATTCTGATGATCTGCTCAGCCTTGGGTGGCCTCCACCTTCTGGCCGCCGCAGCCAGTGCTGCTGGGGGGGCTACCAGATCAGGCGCATCAGAGCTTTCCATTGCAGTGTTCTCTGTGGGTTTTGCTGCCCCCTGCTCAGGGGCTGCGTGGGTGGCCCTTCGTGGCAGGAGGTAGGGGACTGTTCCTGGTACAGCTTTGGGCTTTGCTCCTGAGCTCTAACCTTAACCTGGGGGACTGCGGGCACAGAGGTCCCAGCCCCCAGGCCTCTGGTCCAGAGACAGGCGCGGGAGGGAGCTGGACAGGATGCTGTCCCGGGGCCGCCCCCTGCTCTGCAGTGAGCTTGTGGCCTGGGTGCTGCCCATCGTGCCGCTGCCTTCTGACCCTAGTCCACAGGGACAGCCTGCTCGCAACAGTGCCCGGGGGTCCATGTGTGTGCGTGTGTGTGCATATGTGTGTGTGTGTGTGCATGCGCGCGTGCACCCGCGAGGTGGCTGTGCGTCCTCAGGCTTGACAGCCTCCAGCACACAGGCACAGTCGGGCGCACACACACGCACGGGCACACAACTTGCACACACGTGCGTGAGCACGGCCAGTGCTGGCTCTAGACTGCAAAGGCCTGGCTTTGTCTCCCCAGCCTTTCTGCATCAGATCTTCCGCCTGCACCTTCTCCAGCGTTCTTCACTGTCTGTCCCCTCGGCCGTGCTCACACAGAAGGAGGCACTGTGCCCAGTGCTTCTCTGCCGCTCCTGACCCTCGCCGGCCAAAGCGCCCCAGGCCCAGGAGTGCGACTCTCAGCGCCCCGCACGGGGCCCGGCCCTGCACCCGGAGTTCCTCATGGGGCCTCTCTCCTTGGCCTCTGTGACATGGCCTTTGCTCAAGGCTTTGTGACTCAGGGGCATGCGGTGACTTCTGAGGGAGGACAGTGAGCTGGCTGGGCCTAACGCCCATCCCCTAAGGCCAGGAGTTGTGGAAATTGTCTTTGCTGCTAGTGTTGCCCGGCAGGTGCCCAGCTCACTGGAGCCCCATTTTGAAGTCAGGGCTCAGAAGAGCCCAGAGGCCCAGAGTGCCAGGTTCTGCTCAGTGGGCAGAGAGCTGGGGCTGCCTGTGCAGTGGCCGGGAGTGGACAGACGGGGCCTCGCTGTTCTCTGCCGAGCAGGAGGATGGGCTGGGCCGTGCCACCGTCAGTGCCTGCTCTCTGAACATTTGAAGAGTCCACAGGAAGACAGAAATGGTTTTGAAAGGAAATCCGTTTCAATTATCCAACTCACTTTTGATTGCCTGAGAAATTAATAATCTCTATTTTAAAAAATGACACCACGAAAGCTAATATATTAGGAACGTGGTCACAAGTAGAAAGGTGGTCTTAAACGTCATTGCTGGAAGCAGGATCCTCAGTTGCAGAAGACCCATAAAACTTCTTTCCACCTGCATGGTGATTCACCCCAAGGCCGCAGGCCGTGAGTCCTGCCAGCTCCAGGAGGAGCTGTGGGGAGCTTGAGCCAGGTCAGCCACTGAAAGACCTCTTCCACCAAGGGGCTAGTTCTCCACCCATGCATGGAAACACTCATGGTGCCGGGTGTGACGCTGCCAGTCATGGGTAATAACTGTGCAGTCACAGCGCCGGCAAAGGACGTGCTGAGTAGCTTCTGAGTGCTCTGTGGCCTTGTGTCATCTGTCCCTGACTCCTTGGCTCCTCCGCGTTAAGGGTGTCCCTGCATTTGGTTTGTCTTGAACAAAAGTGAGCATTGTCGAGTTTTCAGCAGAGGGTGATGGTGTTGTTTTATTTCATTTTGTGTATTTATTTTTGTGGTGCTGCAGATCAAATCCAGAGCCTTGCACATCACATAACAGGCAAACTTTTGCCATTGAGCTGCACACCCAGCCCCAATATTGTCATTTTAGACAAATCCTCCAAAATCATGACTCAAGCCTGGGAGAAGGAGGAAATAGATAAAAAGGTGCTCTACCCTGCGTGCACTGACTGAGTGTTCCTGAACTTTCCTGGACTGGAAATGGCATCCAGAAGTAGCTCCTACAGTTGGCGGGGTCCCTGGCAGTAGCTGTGGGCAAAGCATGATTTCCTTCGAGAGCCAGAAGTGGGGGTTTCCTGTCTGTGGCCATGTCTGTCTTCACATGGGGGAGAAGCTCTGTCTGCATCTCCCCAGAGGTCTGCTCCATTCTGGATGGTTTGGTGTTGGTTGGTTTTGTGAGATAAGGTCTCACTGTATAGCTCAGAAACTCTTTTGCCCCAAATCTGAGCTTGAGGATGGAAAAAATCTACTGTGCTGTCAATGGAGGCAAAGTCCAGCCAAGCTTTTAGAATTTATGATGCTTTCCCTTTGAGTTGCACCCTCTCCCCTCATTTTTGTGAGTAACTCGGATAACCACAGTCAGAAGATAGCACCAGTGCACCTGGCACCTGCTAGGGGTATTCATTACCTGCTCATCCCATCCTAACCCTGCGAAGTTGGAGCTATACCTGGAGATACAGGAAGTCCGCATGCTCCAGAAAGAGCGAGTGTTGGATAACAGTGCAGTCTTATGCCATTGCTGACGCCTAGGTAAGCGCACCTCTAACATACCTCTGAGAAAAGGATAGCAGTGAAATACCACACTGCTCTGGGATGTTATTGGACTGAAAGGCTGCGGTTAGAGACCTTCATTTCGGGAGACAGGCAGACCCTGAGCAAATGGGAGGTGTCTCCTTATGGTAAAAGGTGCAGAAGTTCTCAGAAGGAAATGCTTGTGAACACAGCGCTGGCTGCTAACACAAAGAGGCTGAAACAAACCGGGAGTCATTCCTGTCTCCGTGCTTGCCCTGGGGACACGCGTGTGAGGAAAGGCCTGCAGTTTTACCATCCAGAGCTGCGACTCCCATAGGGACACTTCACCCGCAGAGCCCCACGGGAGTCCTTCACAGAGCGACTTTCAGACGCAGGAAAACAAAACTCCATCTGCAATTAAGAGTGAGATTAATAAAATGCTGCATCCTAGTGCAGAGGCTGAAGGACAGCCGCGCCGTGCCCATGGCTGTGAATTGGACGCCAAGTGCAGTCTGAGCTGGGAGAGAGGCATGGGGCGAGGCGGGCGTGGGTGGCTCTGTTGGGTGTGTGCTGTCACCGCTCCTTCGTGGGTGCGCATGTGGACAGCCTCCTCACAGCTCAGTGCACCCCAAGCCGGGCCCTCACTGCTGCCTCCTGAAGGAAGCGAGGGGTTGGCAGCACCCAGGATGCTGCGTGCCTGGAGCCTGAGCCTGCAGCCAGGTAACCCCAGGACTGGAGGAGGACGGCACTCCACAGAGTGCGTCTCCATTCTTACTTCTGAGCAATAAGCCCACGATTCCGTAAGTGTGTTGGCTTTGTATTGAAAGATTAAAGTCAAGCATCCCTAACCTGAAAATCCAAAATCTGAAATTTGCGAAATTGGAATTCACTGCCCAGTGTGCAAATTGAAATGGGGGTTTTGCTATGTTCCCCAGGTTGGTCTTGAACTCCTGGGCTCAAGCAGCTCTTGCATCTCAGCCTCCCTCGTGCCCGGAGGGACTAGAGGCAGGCACCAGGGCTCCGCTCCCTGGAGCTCTCTGATGCCGCTGAGTAGAAAATTCCACAGTACCTGGCCTCACAGCACTACAGTACTGTGCAACACTGCTGCGAGGCTGTGTGTAAGGGGAGTGTGCGCTCAGACTGGGGCGCCTTCCCGAGAGAGACAGCCTGACCGGAAACGCTTCCGGTTCCACGCGCGGGGCTCGGGGAGACTCAGCCTGCTTTGCAGTTTCTGTGGAGCTGGCACCGTGGGCCGTGAGGAGTCCCTGCCTGGTGGCCACCGGGACTCGTCCCCCGGGGAGGTCTGTACCTAGGCGCCTCGGTGTGACCGGACTCCTGTTGGACTCGGGAGGCGCGCAGCGGTGGCGTGCGAGAGCGCGAGCGCGCGTGCAGCCGCGGGTGGAGGTGCGAGGGTGCGCCCCGTGTCTGCGTCCTCTCCCCGACTGTCTCCGTTCCTGGGTCGCCCCCACGGCACAGCACCTGTCTGCACACAGCCGATTCTTACCGACCCTGACCTTGTGAGGAAGTGACTCCTGTCTGTCTCCTGGTACTCTCAGTGGAAGACAAGTAGGTCGCTAGGGAAGTGCGGTAAAGTTAAAGTCCCAGTGTGCCCTAGATTCAAATAAAACATGGACTCTTGTAATCACATACATTAATCCATTCAAACTGGCTTTTGTGAGTACGCGCTCCGGGGACATCTTGGCAGAAACACTTGGAAAGGTGCGTTTCGACGTGGATTTGTCCCCTCTGACTTGCCTGGCTGCCCGCTGTCAGGCTGTGGTGAGCAGCCCGTGCAGGCCCGAGCTTGGGGAGGGACTGGCAGTGGGAAACTTGCTGCTCCTCACTGGTCCTGGGCAGCTGAACCGGGCCTCTGGGGGAAGGCAGGCAGGGGTCATCCTGGAGGTACTCAGAAGAGGGAAGCAGGTACTCAGAAGCCCAGACAGACCCAGCCTGGCACTGGTGACATTTGATACCTAAAGGTGACACAGGATCTGAACCTGCAGGACACATCGCTGAAACTCCTGCCCAGTCCTGGCCAGCGCCCCACTGGCCCTGTGTCCCCCCAGGTCACTGGGAACTCGTTCTAAGTGCACAGCCTGAAGGCCTGGCCAGAGCAGCGTGCTCTGTGGGTCCTGTCCTCATCCCGGCTCCTGTCCTGTCTGTCCTGCCCACTGCCCAGGAGCAGACCCCAGCGGGCATCTTCCTCCGAGGGCATTGCCTCCAGCCAGCCCCTCCTGTGTGCCCACCACCCTGACACCCAGCTCCCTTTCTCGTGGGGCACGGCTCCCAGCTCTGGGCCCTCAGTTGGCCCACGGCAGGACACATAGCCTAAACCCCTCGGACTCCCTGTCAGCCAGAGGTGGGTAGGGGAGTTGGGAGCATTTTCTGTTTTTGAATCCACATTTCCTGGTCATCTTGGCTCACTTTGTGTTGCTGTCACAGAACACCGGAGCCCAGGTAGTTTATAAAGAACAGAGAGAAGAGAGGTTTATTTGGGTTACTGATGTGGAGCATCTTTTGATGTATGTCTTGGCCATGTCTGTACTTTGGAGGAATGCCTTTTCAAGATCCTCCTTCCTTCCTTCTTTCCTTCCTTCTTTTCTTTCTTTCTTTTTTTTTTTGGTACTGGGGATTGAACTTAGGACCTTGCACTTACAAGGCAGGTGTGGTGCCGCTAAGCTAAATCCCCGGCCCTCCTTTTTTTGAGATAGGGTCTAGCTAAGCGATTTGGGGAGGCCAGGCACCTGATTCCTGAGCGTGGGGATTACAGGCATGCACTGTCATAGTTAATTCCTTTGCTTGTTTTAAAATTGATTGGTTTAGTATTTAGGTGTAATGCTTTTTCCTTTGCAGACACAAGTCCCACCTAGATACATCGCCTGCAAAAATATTTTCCCAAGCCATGTATTGCTTTCTGCACTTCCGTGATGGTGGCCTTCCTGCAAAGCATGGTGTAAAGATATTATCTATGACTCAACTGACAGAGCCGGCGAGCACTGTGGAATGGCCAGTAGTTAGCAGTGTGCTGCACACTGGGAATGCTCAGAGAAAAGGGTGCTTTTGGGGACACATGCCCTGGAAGTGCTCTACCTCTGAGCTCCGTCACCGAGCCCCTTCCGGTTTTGTTTTGAGACAGGGCCTCCCTGACTACCCCACGCTGGTCTCGAGCTTGGCATTCTCGTGCCTCAGCCTCCCGAGTAGCTAAGATCACGAGTGTGCTCCACAGCACCTGGCAAGAGCAGATTTTACATGCTTTGGCCCCACAAAAATGATGAGTATATGAGGTATTGCGTGTGTTATTTGTTTTTGCCCTCCACGATAGAGACATTTTTTTCTTACCTCAAAGGGGTATGTTTGGCAGAGGCACTCTACGGGGAAATAGCTCTTTAAAGAAAAGTTGAAACACGGGTGGTAGCACATGTAGCAGGAGCTGGCCTCTGTCCCGAGGCTGTACTGCTGTAGACCTGGGCTCGTCTGCCTGGCCACCAGGGACACCAGGCTGCCTCTCCCTGAGGCTCGTGGTGAGCACAGCCAACCTGCACGTGGGCTTCACTCCTGTCACTCCTTCCCTCAGGCAGATGGCTAGATGCTGCTTGTTTCTGTTTTACTCTTCTATTTTACTAAAGTATATGAAAACAATGTTTATTCTGATGCATTTAAAATGTATTTTCAAGTGATTTGTTTTGTTTTGTTTTTGAGACGGGGTGTTGCTGTGTAGCCCAGACTTGCCTTGAACTCGTGATCTTCCTGCTTCCACCTTTTGAGTGGTGGGAGTGCAGGTGAGCACTACCTTGCCCACCTTACAGGACAAGCAGATGTTACTGGGAGTCTGAGGCAGGAGGATCACCAGTTCGAGCCCAGCTGGGGCAACTTAGTGTCTTAGCCAGACTCTGTCTCAAAATGTGAAAAAGGATGGGATGTGTAGCTCAGTGCAAAAGCCCCAAGGACCCCCCAGGCAAACACATATGCAGACCGTTTTTAAGGAGCTGCGGTCACAAGATGAGAAGGGACTGCTCATCAGCAGCCTCGGACGTAAAGGTGCGGGTTTGAGCCTGCCCTGAGGATGGGCCCATGTTCAGAGCGTGTGCAGTTGGACACTCAAGGGTGACAGCGGCTTTTCCTGACAAGAGGCCTTGCATGTGTGCAGGACAGAGTTGCATTCCGGTTCCCAGTCTCCGTGGGCTGCCCGGGTCTGCAGTAAATGGTGCCAGCTGAGGCCTTGCAGCAGAAGCGTTGCCCCTGGGGGCTCTCACCATGTTCTGGAGCCTGCTGGTGGGGGCGCACTGCCTGGACCCCTGCTCACCTCTCCCGGCATCCCTTGTTTCTGCCGGGTGTCTCTGTGTCTCCCCAGCTGCTGTCTCAGAGCCCCCTGACCCCCCGCGTGGCCTCGTCCTCACACATGTGCTCTGCAGAGCCTGTGTGTCCAAGCATGGCCATGTTCTGAGGTTGCACATGGACGCGCAGTTCTCACGGGAGGTGTAGGACACAGCAGAAAGGGAGCCATAGCCTCCTCCTGACCTGCGTGTCTGTCGGGGGCTGTGACCCTTCTATGGAAAGTTTCCACATCAGTAGGGGCTGATGCACAGCTCATGAGGGAAGGTTGGCGGGCCCCCTGGAAATGCAGGGTGAGGCGTCACCTAGACATTGTACCTGGCTCGGGCAGGAGGCTGTGCCCACATGGGAGCTGGAGAGGCAGGTTGCACGCCTGGCATGCTGGCTGGCACTTCCTAGTGCTCCGCTAGCATCTGTGCATAGATAGCAGCTCAGGGACTCGGCGAGTTCCTCTTCATGGTTTGTGGAAAACTGGACTGTTAGGGATGGCCAGACGCTTCCCGGCAGCCTCACTAGAATCCGGGAAAGCTGTCCTCTCACTTCTCTACACAGCATCCTGTATTTTTAGAGAATGCCCCAGCGTGCTCCTTCCCCTTTAGGAACTCCCCGCCCACAGCATTCCCTGGAAAATTGTTCTCTGGAGATGAACTGTCCACATGGATAAATTCAGCATTTTTCTGCGGGAGCATAAGCAGGCGGAGCCCATTCCAGCCAGAGTCAGGTTCAGCAATGTGTAGTCGCAGGTGGTGAAATGGCTCGAGGCCCCAGCACACAGGGCTCGGAATGAGTGGGGCTCCCTCAGGACAGGGCGTGGGCAGCAGGGCCAGACAGACAGGCACAGAACTGGATCGGCCCCGGTCCAGCCCATGTGGGGTGTCAGGCTGTGGGTGGCAAGGAGGGGGGGCAGGTGGCTGGGAGCTTTGTTTGCATTCATTTCACTGTGGATTTGTCACTCACCCCAAATGTAATTTCAGTTTTGAGAGGATGGGCAGCCAGAGGAAGGAAAATCTGGTGCATCTTAGGCACGAAACTGGGGAAGTATTGAGGCCTCAGCTAAGTGGTTTCCTCGAAAAGCCCAAGGACAGGAACTCCTTCGAATGGAAACATCAGTTCCCATGAGCAGGTATGAGCTGAAGGCCTCGGGTGACACCTGTACTAAAGCTGCCCATATCAGGGATCGAACTCGGGACCTTGCGCTTTCGAGGCAGGTGCTGGAACCACTGAGCTAAATCCCCGGCCCAAGCTGCCCATTTCTTTAAAAAGGATCTGACAGCAAAAATGCAAAGAAACAGAGCATCCTGGGCTGGTGCCTTCTGGGCCAGCACAGGTGTAGGGAGAAGAGTTGTCTCAGGCCTTGGGACTGCAGGCCTGGACCAGCAGTGTGAGAAAGAAGAGACACCTGGTAGAGCACTCTTGGAAGATCCCATGGGGGGGGGGGGGGTCCCGGGGATGCAGCACGCCCCAAGGTGAGGCCCAAGGCTGAATCTTCCCGAGAGCAGTTCCAGAATCTCAGTCACTGGACAGGTGGTAGATATTTGGGGGTTTTTTGTTTTTGTTTTCTTTTTCAAGGGAGGAAAAGTAATAACCAGGCCCAAGCTATGGACTCCCTTGAGACACTGTGCAGCATGGGGTGAGAACGCTGGCATCGACCCCTCTTCCTAGCAGAGCTGTTTTAGGGTGCACAAAAGGGGTGCTTCTGCCCTGGGCATTCCCACCAGCACCCTCAAGAGGAGCATGGGTCTGGCCTGGGGGAGGAGCAGGTAGGCAGGGCTGTGCTCTCAGCTCCCTGCCCTGCCCAAACCCCTATGGGTCACCCATGCTGTGAGGAGCACCCTCCTGCCTCAGCCTCCTTGTAGCTCCATCCCAGGCGCCTGTGCACTTTGTCCTTGGGGCCCAGCTGCACCTGCCCTTCTGACAGCCCCCTTCCTCCACACCTGGTCCTGGCCGCCCCTCCTGTGCTCTGTTTACCCCTGCAGCACAGGCCCTGGCCAGCCCTCCTGGGATCTGAGTGCTTGGCTGTTCCTCAAGCCCCTTCTCCACGAGAATGTAAACTTACAGGGTTTTGCGTGTGGCAGCGTGCCCAGCTGCTAGATAGAGCAATGCTCAAGACACAGATGTGCTAAGGAACAAGTGACAGGAGCACATTCAGTATGCACCCTTCCCATATTTAAGAAAAAAATTGTCCTAGCAAAGTACTGCACGGCCCGTAATAAGCTGTAATAAGGTGGACTTGTACCACCTCCTTAGTGTAGCTTGGAGAAAGCGAGTAAGAGCCCTGCGTATCCTTCATCAGGAATGCTGGCCACAGTCATCGGCATCCTTGGTGTCACCCTTGGGCTGTGAAGAGCTGTGAGCTGACTCTTCCTCTCCGGGTGGATTTGACCAAGCCATGTCTGCCTGTCTATCAATCATATCTATATCTGCATCATCTATATCTATATATTTCATAAAAGGGCAACTCCACTGTTACCATGTTTATTCCCCTAATCGAATCGGAGCCATGATACCTACTACTCTATCCTGTCTCCCTACGTCTCCAGCTTCTTGTGTGTTGGCCATAGCTTTGCAAATACCGCTGCCAGATGGAAAGACCCACCTTCTGAGTGAACAGTTTCATTGCTAGTAGATCTTGAGGAAATAATCCTTCCTGCAGTCAAAGATTAGAGTGTCACAAGATTGTCAGTTTTTACAACAGCAAAATCAGAACACAATAAAAAATGCTGCTAAATCAATATAATAGTTGGAGATTAAGTCCAGTTGTTCAGATGTTACACATTTATGGAGATTTTTTTTTTTTTTTTTTTTTTAGACAGGGTCTCTTTCAGTCGTTCAAGCTGGTTTTGAACTTGCTATGTAGCCCAGGCTGGCCTTGAACTCACAGTGATCCTCCTGGCTCAGCCTCCCAAAGGCTGGGATCACAGGCATGTGCCACTACACCAGGTTCTGAGTTATAGTTAAAGTACTTTTTAATCACATGGAAATATATGTAATTGGATAAAACAATCAAAATGATAATAAATATAGAATGTTAAACTTCCCTCTAGGCACTGCTGTAGTTGTATCCTCTAAGTTTTGATGTGTTAACTTTGTGTTTGCATTCATCTCTAAGTATTTTCTAGTTTCCTTTGTGATTTCCTCTTTGAGTCACTGGTTATTTAAGATGTAATATTTAATGTACACATTTTATGTATTTCCCAAAGTTGCTTCTGTTATTGATTTCTTTTATGAATTCATTCTATTAGAAAATATGATGAAGTCTGATGATGATATTGACTCATTACATTTATTGAGGTCAATTCTGGCTTAGTGTGTGATCTACATTATAGAACATTCCATACACGCTTGAGAAACCTACTTCTCCTGCTGCTGGGAAAAGAATTTTGTAGCTGTCTGCTTTGCCCACTTTGTTTATAATATTGCTCAACTCTTCCATTTCCTTCTTGATTTTTCTACTCATCATTCTATTTTTGAGAAAAGGTCTCACTCTGCAGTTCAGGCGGGCCTTGAACTCACTATCTAGCCAAGACTGGTCTAGAACTCTTGGAGATCCTCCTTCCTCAGCCTCCTGAGTGTTGGGATTACAGGCATGTGCCACCACACCCAGCTTCTACTCATTCTATTTATTGTTGAAAGTAGGGCATGGGAGATTTCAGTTATTATTCTTGAATTCTCTTTTCACCCTTCAATTCTGTCACTTTCTGTGTATTTTGGGGATCTGTTGTTTGGTGCATTTATATATGTAATTGTTATAACTTCTGATGAATTGATCCCTTTCTCATTGTTCTTTATCTTTATATCTATTTTTTGTTCTAAAGCCTACTTTTTCAAACACCAATACAGCTAGCTCTCATTTGGTTAGTTTTTGCATGGTATATCTCTTTCCATTCCTTTACTTTCAGCCTATGTGGAGTGTGTCTTTCACAGACAGCATATAGATAGATGATCTTTTTTAAAAAAATCTGTTCTATCAGTCTCTTGTCTTATTATTGTAGAGTTTGATTCATGTACAATAAAAGTGCTTACTGAGAAGGTAGAATTTAATTTTGCCATTTTAAAATTCGGTTTCATTATGTTATATGTGTTTTTTGTTCCACGATTACTGTCTTATTTTTTCTTAGTATTTTCTATTGTACTAGATTTGTTCCTTCGTCATTTTTTAAATTATATTTGGAATCATTTTCTTAATGGTGGCTTTGGGGATTTTATTTATTTATTTTATTTTTATTAGTACATGTCAGTCAGTACCTAATGATAACATTCATTTTGGGGAATTTGGACATGTACATAACACATCTTAAATTTTTATAGTCTTCCAAGCACCCTGGAACTTTAATTAATACTTAATTTAAAGTAATCTAGTTCAGATTAATTTTGCCTTAATTATAGTGTTAAAAATTAGTTCTATAGAGCTTTGTCTCCTTTTCCATTGTTCTTGTCATACAAATTACATCTTTATTCCATGTATGCCCATCAACATGGTTTTGTAAGCACTGCTTTATGATCTTGCCTTATTTATTTATTTATTTATTTAGAGACAAAGCCCAGGCTGGCCTTGAACTTGAAATCCTCCTGCCTCGGCCTTTGAGTACAAGGAATATTATAAACCTGCACCACATCTAGTTGGTGACTTTTAAGTCAATTAGGGAAAAGTTACATTTGTGTTTAATAGGTACATTTACTGGTGCTCTTTATTTCTACAGGTGTATTCCAGTTACTGCTTGCCTTACTTTCCTTAAAGAAGCTAAAGATCAAGAGCAGTTGGATTAATTTAAGTAATGTTTTCTTTCCATGCTGTGAATTAACTAATCAGTAACTTCCTTGGGAAACTTGCAGGTGGAAAGTTTGGTTCAGCCACTTAAGTCTTAGCTTTTGAACCTTGCTGTCTAGGTTACATTTGAGCTCCAGTCTGGTGGGTTTCTGAGCCCATAGCCAGATGCCATCAAAGCCACCCAGGGATCAGGCCTCATCTTTCAGCCACCACTGTGTGCGCCGGGGCAGCCAGCTTTCCTTCGGGCCTCAGTTTTGTCCTCTGTTAAGTGGATGCAATACAGCCCTTCTAAAAATGTTTGAATCAGTGAGGTTATGTGTGTGACTATCATTCATGAACTGCAAGAGCTTAACAACTGGGGGTATTTAGCTCAGTGGCACTGTGCCTGCCTTCCAAGCACAAGGTCCTGGGTTCGATCCCCAGTACTGCAAAAAAAAAGCTTAACAATCAAGAATGACAAGAGCTTAACCATTATGCTAGTTACTAATATTATCAGTGTGTAATGGTGAGGCAAAAGAGGTTTTTCCTGTGGTCAGTGCATATCTCTCTCTATATATATTATATGTTAAGTGATAATTCCATGCACTTGTACAGCAGGCACTGATAAACTCCAGCTCCTTCTTTTCTTTATTCCCCTACCCACACCCTCCCAAATTCCTAGTAATCAGTATTCTACTTTCAGGTTGACCCCCACCTTTGCCCCACACTGGGGATTGAGCTGAGCTTCATCTCCAACCTGCCCTCTCTTTCTTGAGACAGGGTCTCACTGAGTTGCCCACCCAGGTGCTGGAATTACAGGCGTGGCACACCATGCCCGGCTTCAGGGTGACTATTTTTTAGCTTTCATATAGGAGAGAGAACATATCCATACATATCTTTTCATTTCTGATTTATTTTTCATAATATGATGATTTCAGGTTTTGTCCACTTCTCTGCAAGTGACATAATTTCATTGTCCTTGGTGGTTGAATACTATTCCATTGTGTATATATGCCACATTTCCCACAACCATTCAGTCAGTGGTGGGCATCTAGGGTGATTCCGTATCTTAGCTATTGTGACAAATGCCACAATAAACCTGGGGCTGTAGTTATCTCTGAGGTATGATGAATTCATTTTCTTTGCAGCTGCACCCAGAAGTTTGATGGCAGCAGCATATGGTAGATCTATTTTAGCTTTTGAGGATCCTCCATACTGCTCTTCAAATGGCTAAACTAATTTACATTTCTACACACAGTAGGTAAGAGTTCCATGTCCTCATTAGCATGTTTTCTTTTCCCTTCCCTTCCCTCTCTTCCTTTTTGTGGTACTGGGGATTGAACCCAAGGCCTTCCCACTGAGCTACATCAGCTCCTTAAAAAAATTTTTTTTTTAAGTTTGAGGCAGGGTGTTGCTAAGCCACTAAATTGCCCAGGCTAGGCTCAAACTTGTGATGCTTCTGGCTCAGCTTCCCAGAATCCTGGGGTTGCAGGCGTGTGCCACCAGGCTGGCTTTTTTTTTTTTTTTTTTAATAATAGCCATTTTAACTGGGATGTGGTTTTGATTTACACTTCTCTGATGGCTAAAGATATTGAACATTTTTCATGTATTTGTTTGGCCTTTTGTATTTCTTTTGAGAAGTGTCTGGATCATTTGCCAATTTTAAATTGAATTATTTGATTATTTGTTGTTGCTTTTGAGTCTATTATACATTCTAGATAGTAATCTCTGCCATATACATAGTTGGCAAACATTTTCTTCCATTCTGCAAATTGTCTCTACACTCTGATTATTTTCTTTGTTGTGCAGAAACTTTGTTTGATGTAATCACATTTGTGAATTTTTGCTTTTTGTTTCCTGTGCTTTGGGGATGGTATTCAGGAGAGCGCTACCTGTACCAATATCTTCAAGTGTTCCCCTGTGTGTGTTCTAGTAGTTTCAGAGTTTGTGCTCTTGCAGTTAGAACCATCTCGAAGCAAAATTTTTTTAAAAAATATATTAACCCTTCCATTAACTTAAAAATATTATAGGCATTTCTAAACTCAAACCTCAATTTCTTTTTAACTTGTAAGTTTTCCAAATTTAAAAGTCTACTAGAATATGAACTTTTTTTAAAAAAAGAATTGTTTCTTTAAATAGTTGACCAACTGTTTAATGAAAGTTTACATATTGGAAAAACACCAAGAATTGTTATGTAGGTTCAATGGCTCATAACTTGGTGGAAGTCAAGTTTATAATCTTAGATGGAAAGTAGTATAAGAAAAACATTACATAGGAAGCTAATTTGTTTTTATTTTAGCAGGAATTAACAATTTAGTTTAGCTTAAGCTTTGATTAACCACAGTGAAAGATTTCTTCAGCTGTGAACAGATGATATACTTCTCTGTGTAAGATATAAAAAGTGAGGGGAAAGAGTCATCTATAAGGTAGTTTTCCTGATGGTGTATTTTGTAAGCTGTAGTTGAGAGAGAAAGACAGACAGCCACAGAGAGAGCCACAGAGAGAGAGGGAGGAAGAGGAGGAGAGGGGAGGGGAGATAAGGGGAGGGGAGGAGAGGAGAGGAGAGAATGCTCTGATCTGGTTTCTGGTTTTTCTTTGGAGTAAGACAGAGCTGGGCTTTGGCTTTGTTCTCAGCACTACTTAGACTACCTTTTGTCACTGTGAGTGTGGCACTTTAGTCTGCGTTTCTCTGCGACGTGGGAATATCACACACTTCCTAGAGCCTTGATGTAAGTTAGGCAAAGATGGGTCAGGTCAGCAAGGATAGGTCAGATAAATAACATTCGCATACTGTTCCACAGCTACACATGTGACAATGAAAGAAAGGTTATCAGTAGTTGTATTTGCGCAGCATATGACATGCATTTGTAAACAACATACTTTTGTGATTGGAAGAGGGAGACACGTTCAGTCTAGCTCATTGGGAACACAGGTGAGTGCAGAAAGAAATAAACATGGGCAACACTTCCTGCACAGGTACGCTCAGCATTCTGGTGCATCTGTACCTCTGTCCCCAGGTCTGTCACATCATCACAGTATTTCCTACGTCGTGGGTGTTGACGTCACTTGTTCCTTAGCACATCTGTGTCTTAAGCGTTGCTCTATCTAGCAGCTGGGCACGCTGCCACACGCAAAACCCTGTAAGTTTACATTCTCGTGGAGAAGGGGCTTGAGGAACAGCCAAACACTCAGATCCCAGGAGGGCTGGCCAGGGCCTGTGCTGCAGGGGTAAACAGAGCACAGGAGGGGGTGGCCAGAACCAGGTGTGGAGGAAGGGGGCTGTCAGAAGGGCAGGCGCAGCTGGGCCCCAAGGACAAAGTGCACAGGCGCCTGGGATGGAGCTACAAGGAGGCTGAGGCAGGAGGGTGCTCCTCACAGCATGGGTGACCCATAGGGGTTTGGGCAGGGCAGGGAGCTAAGAGCACAGCCCCGCCTACCTGCTCCTCCCCCAGGCCAGACCCCTGCTCCTCTTGAGGGTGCTGGTGGGAATGCCCAGGGCAGAAGCACCCCTTTTGTGCACCCTAAAACAGCTCTGCTAGGAAGAGGGGCGGATGCCAGCGTTCTCACCCCATGCTGCACAGTGTCTCAAGGGAGTCCATAGCTTGGGCCTGGTTATTATTTGTTCTTCTGATCTGGGCACATTTAATTTCACAAGAGCCCTGTCTGGCATCATTCCTATTTTAGAGACAAGAGTCTGACCCTAGGAGAGGTTAAAGAACATGTAGAACTGGACATCAGTCTCTTAAAAAAGAGTTGACTGATGGTTGAGCCTTTGGGGGGTGAGCAGTGTGCTCCCGGCCAGCTGTAATCTGAGTAGAGCGTTTGGAGTTAAAAAGTTAAAAAAAGAGAGAGTGAGAATCTTGTATGCATTTGGTCATATGTTCGTGCTGTGCACTTATTTTATCAATCACCTGCACACTTTCACGAGATGAAGCTGAGTGATTCCTTTCCTGACAGTGGCCCTTCCTTTTTCATTCCTTCCTGTTCTTATATATTCAACATGGTAGTATTCTCACATCAGCACTTTTTCTACTATTAGAAGTTGAATTTTTCAGTTTATTCAAATTTATTTCTAACTGAAACACAAAATCTTGCATGCATTATTGTGGTACCATGTCCATGCATACCCTGTGTAGTGTTGATTTCTTAAATTGATGTCATTCAGTAAGAGTTTTACTTTCTAGTTGGCAGTTGTGCATTGTTAGAAGCGGGGGAGGAAACATTGCATTGTTGGTAGTAGATTACCTGCATGAGCTGAATCGTAAAATTGGGACAGAGGCTCTTCCTGCACACCAAATCCTAAGACAGGGACACATATCTTGTGTAGCCAGAAAAACAAATAAACCACGGTGTGACTTCGAACACCCATGGCGTTTGGGGTTAGCGTCTCCATGAAGAGAATGGTACTGTAAACCTAGAGATCTTTTCACTGTGCGTAGAGGACACCTCCAAAATGAGTGCAGGGTGATGAAATGTGTGTCCCTCAGTGGCAGAGTCCCCGCCAAGCTGAGGCTCTGGGTTAAATTCCTAGCACTGCAAACAAACAACACATGCAGTAACAAAGAAAACCCCCAAAATGAACAGAAACACGCACAAAAAAATCATCTGGATAAGAGAAAGCAAATCACCTACTTTTTTCTTGTTAATTTCTTGGAATATCATACAATCGCAAACCAGCATGAATGAAGGCATTGAGAGTTACAGAGAAAAGTAGCCGAAACCTTTGGGTACTGTTGCTGGTTACCTTTTGAAGAGATATGAAAGGACTAGCAGCATTTTTGAAAAGGTTAGGTAGATGTCTACTCTTAAAAATCGCACAGAATTTTGAGTTTTATGTTTTTACTATGTCCATTAATTAGAAATCTGAATTTTTGCCCTATAGGAAATCAATTTTATTCTCTAGGCAGTCAGGAAGGGGGAAAAATTGAGTTTATTTTGATTTTCATTTTTGTTTTTAAAGTAAAGTCAGAAAAGCAACATAAGAGCCTTTATTCATTGTAGCTTTCATTGCTCTGTAAATTCTACTTACCAACTTCAAACATTTTAAATTCTAAATTTTAAATATTGATAATAAGGAAGCAGGGTGAGCCAGCCAAGTGCTCCTGCACTGAGCTACGCCCTCAAGCCCACGTTTCCCACCTCGTGCTGCCTGTCCCTCCTGGTGTGGGCAAGGTGTGCCCCCTGGGAGGCCAGGCAGAGGCCCTGAGCTGTCCCCATCGAAGGGGGTAGACCTGGCTGTAGACAGCCCAGCCTCACGGTGACCCTGCAGCTTGGGGAGTTGCAGGGCCAGCTGCTTCTCAGCAAAGTAGACATGGAGATCTTCATAAATGCCCTTCTTGTAACTTGCAGAATGTGGTCACCTGCAGGTGGCTCAACCCGACCCAGAGCAGCGCCTCTACGCACTCTACAAGTCCTGTCTTGGGAGGGTTGGAAACAGAACCCAGGGGACAGGGAGCTGCACTGCCCTCTGTGTCCAGGGAAACAGCGCACACAGAGGTGGAAATGGCCCAGTGTGGGTGAGTGGCTGGCCTGGGGCTGCGACCCTAGGCCTGGTCCGAGGAGTCCCCTGCAGGACATTCAGTGCAAGTCCCAGTCAGTCATTAGGCAGAGGCAGAAAGCAAGGGGAAACAGGAGGAGATCCACCTGGAGAACGATGCACTGATGCAGGGCTTCCGGGCAGCCGCTCCCCAGGGACCCCAGGTGGCCTCACTTCTGGGCGTGAAGCTCAGAGGTCCTGGCAGGGGAAGAGGCGGCTCAGGCCCTGGGGGTCTAACTGCTCCAGAGGGGCAGCCTGGGCTTGTCCTGGGCCTTCGCTCTCCCTTGGGTTTGGAGATGGCCAGGCGCTGCTCCGGGAGGCTGGTGCTGGGCGTGGACAATACCCGGCACCTGGATGTGCTGGCTCATCCTGGGGAGCACACCATTACTCCTGTCCTGGTGTCCTCAGGCTATAAGGGGTTCGAGACAGTAAACCGAGGACTAATGAAGCCATGCACATGGATGCTCCTCAGGTGACTGATCAGCACGCCCGCGTGCAGGGCCAGGCGACACCTGACCCAGTGCCCGAAGTGGTACAGGAGGGAAAAGCCAAGCAGCCTCATCTCCTTTCCACTTATCTGTGTTTGTCCTGCCCCACCGAAGTCTGTGACGGGACTTGGAGTCACCGTGATCCTTTTGAGCCCAGCTGTCAGCAACCGCACATAGCAGGGTTGTTTGAGAGAGTGTGGGTCTGTCCTGGCGTGGCTCATTTGTGATGGAGAGCAGCCGTGGCTTTTATGAAGTGTGCTTCAGGGCACCCAGGGCTGGGGGCTATGCTAGAGGTGTTCAGTCCAGTCAGCATCAGGACCTTGGCCACAGCATCTTTTTCCTTCAAGAGAACCTTCTTGGAAATGTGTGGTTCAAGAGACAAATGGAAAAGCCAGGCATGGTGGTGCACGGCTGTAATCCCAGCACTTGGGAGGCTGAGACAGGAGAATTGCTGTAAGTTCGAGACCAGGCTGGACTACATAGTGAGTTCAAGTCCAGCCTGAACTGCATAGCGAGACCCCGTCTCAAAAAAAAAGGAAACATAAGGCAGAAGGATAGTTCCTACTTACTGACTCAGAAAATCCATATATTGGTGCATTTTCCACTTACTCTTTCAGCATTGGTTCCAGACTCTGACAAACTCCACAGTTCCAGGTGATGGGGCTGTTCCACCTTTATGTTCTTCCACCTGTTCTCAATTTGAAAACAAAAATGATTTTCCTTGTCTTAGATCCAAAATCAGTTCCCAAACTTGAAAGAAGAAGTCCCAGGGAAATCCACCACAGCCTCGCTTAATATTAAGAAGGCTTTTTGCTCAGCTCTAGAAGTAACTGCCTTAAAACTCTGCCTGTGCCCCAGTTACAAAAGTAGGTGTTTTCCAGAGCAGTGATGCAGGAACATGGACAAATGAAGTGGGTTACCATGGACGGCGCTAAGAAAAGGGCAGATGGGTGCAGGTCTGTCCCAGTGGTGATGCCTTGGGTGCCCTCCCCACCTGGGTATCGTCCCAGGCTTCAGTTCTCTTCCTTAAACTTGTGACCGTCCAGCCCGCCCGGGATGAACTCTCCTTGTCTCAGTCCAGGAAAGTCTTTATTTCTTGTTTTTCAAGTATGTCTTCCTTAGGTGTACACCCATAAGCAGTCTCCTTTCAGTTCTTTATGGCTTTATTTTGGTTCTTTGGGCTTCTTCATTTCCCTTGAGATGTTGTTATTGTTTGTATCTCTACTTCTCTGTACATCCTGTATTTCTTTTACTGTTTTTTTAATTTTATTTTTATTTATTTATTTATTTTTAATTTTTTTAATTTTTGGTACCCAGAGTTGAACTCAGGACCTTGCGCTTTCGAGGCAGGCCGTGGCACCACTGAGGTAAATCCCTAGCTTTTTCTGGTTTTTTTGGGTTTTTTAAAATGATTTTCCCTTTAATTGGTTTTAACCAATTAAAATCTGATGAAAGTAGGTGGTTTTCCTTCCTTCTTTCATTCTCCTTTTCTCCCTCCTTTCCTCTCTCCTTCCTTCCTTCCCTCCTCTTCTTCCTCCTCCTCTTTTTTATTTTTTGAGACAGGGTCTTGCTATGTAGCCCAGGCTGGTCTCAAACTCATGGCAATCTTCCTGCCTCAGCGTCCTGAGTGCTGGGATTACAGGCGTGCACCTGGCTTTGTATTCTTGTTTCTTGGGCTTGAAGTTTATCAAACATTTGGAATCTGTGGTTGTAATAATTTCAGCACTTTTGGAAGTTCGGGCTAACTCTCTAGGGTCCATGTCCTTCAGCCCGCTGGCGCTCTGACTCTGCCCACAGGCCCTGGGTTAGGCCACTGGGCGTTGACCCTCCACTTATGGGTGTGCTTTTCATTTTTCACCCTTGGTTTCTTTTTAGATCTGTGTTTCAGATGGGATGGCTTGTACGGCTATATTTTCAAGTTCAGGAGTGCTTTCTTCATGCAGTGTTTTCTACCTTGGCCATCACAGTTTGCGACGCTAGCAGTTTGAATCAGATCTTTCAAACTCAAAAAAAAAATTGCACTTTAGGCCTCTGCTTAATTTACTCTTCCCTGTGGCTCCTTGGACATACAGTGGTGGCACAACCATCTTCATGCTCCCTCGTGCTCACCTTGTCTCCTTGTCCTTTCTGACCCTCAGCTGTTCTTGCCCCCTCCCCTCACCCCCCGGGCAGGCTGCGCTTTCCCGCTTCTTTCCTGCCTCCCTGTAACTTCTCCCTGGAGGCTGCATGTGCTGAGTGCTGCTGTGAGGCGCTCTGGCCTCGCTCCTCTGTGTCTCTGAGCCTTGCTTCCGGGTGCAGAGGCCCTTGGTCAGTCGGGGAGGCTTATGTCCAGCCTTTCTTGGGTGAGGCGGGAGCAGCCTTTAGCGAACAAGGTAATGAGCACTGGCCTGCGCTGCCTGTCGCAGGGCTTGCGAGAACCGGGGCTCCTGCTGGGCCTGACCTGCCTCCTTCTTCTCACGGGCGCTGGCTCTTCCTCCGCCGCGGGTTTTCCTTTCCTGCGTGCAGCCCTCGACAGCCAAGAGCTCCAGGGCCTCCGCCGCCCTGCGGAGCTCTCGGGCTTCAGCCTGCAGCTCCGGATGCCTTGGTGTCATCGGAGCTTCGCTCTGGCCCCGCCGCGTAGGTGGACAGGGCTGTGCCGGCTCCCTGTGCCTCGCTCCCGCCTTTCTCCCGGCTGCGCTGGCAGGGCTCGCCCTGCTTGTAGCCTTCCCTCGGGCTCACTGTCCGCCTGCCCCTGCTGCCCAGGGCCCGAAGCCTTTCTCTTCCCTTTCCCGGGCAGGGTCCCGCTGCAGAGTCCTGGCCGGCCCTGCACTCACCGTCCACCCTCCTTGGACTTCCGAGTGCTAGGGTCACAGGCTTCTCCACCATGCCTGGGTGAAAACCACCGTTTGAAACTGTATTTCTTATTTGTTTGGTGTAGGAAGGTAAACCACACAGCTTTAATTCCCTCTTGGTCAGAAGGTGAGGTTTGTGATCATTTTTGAAAATGAAATTACACTTTGTATTTCCCAAAACCTCCAACTTAGAGATTTATCACGCATTTGGCCCCCTTTCCATACACGGGAGAGAATAATAATGCAGTGTTTCAGAGTAATGCATTCCCCTGTGTTCAAAGGAAAATAGAGGCGGTACCCAAAACAAAAAATAGCTTGTTTTAATTTAAAGTGGAACAGAACGTGTATTTTTTCCTCTGTGTTTAAGTCAGGTTGATCATAGATAAATTCTAGGCTTTGATATCATCAGCAAAGCATTCTTAACAGCTCAGGAACAAATGCGAGTGTTCTTGGAAGAGGCTTGTGGGTGTGCTTAGGGCGTCCTTGTTATTTTCCCTCTGCTTTGAATGAAAAAGGAAACCTATTTATTTTTGTAGTGATGTTTCCTCAAAGTGATTGTGTGGCTACTGCAGAACATAACACTCTCCCTTACAAAGCAGAGACAAACAGGCTTTGTGCTGGGCCCAGGGCATGATCTCCCAACGACAAAAGTGTTCTCCTTCAGGTGGAGAGTCCGGCGCCGTTCCTGTTTCCTGACTTGTTATTGTAAGTGTGATTGATACCACGCTCTTCACCCGAGAATGGGCAGAAATGAAGGAAGCTGTTTTTTTCTCATTAGAAAAGCAAAGCAGACACTAACATGAAAAGTGGTTTTGGTTTTACTCCCAGGCTTCAAGTGCCAAGCCCAGACCGCAGCTGTCGCTGACGTTCGGTTCCCTCCGCATGGCTCTGCACTCTGGTCCTTTTCCGAGGAGCCCCCCGGGGTAACACGGAGCGGGCCTGAGCAAGGGCACGTGGCCCTGGGGGTGCTGGGCACCGGACTGAGCTCGGGCACGTGAGGGAGACCTGGGGTGCTCACGGCAGCCCCCCCAGGCCTCCCTTCCTGTCTCGGAAGTGTCCATGTCGCCCTCCACCTTCGCTCTGGTGTGACAGACATGGCAGAAGGCCTAGAGAGAGCACTCACCCCGTCCCAGGAGGCCTCATCCCGCCAGGTCAGGCGGCCTGTGCTTTTCCTTCTTCTCCCTTTCCTCTGGGTCTTTGCCTCAGGTTCCTGTTTTCGTTTCTTCCTCTCTGAGGAATCCTTCTTTCTCTTCGTGACCATGCTCTTACTCTTTGTGGAGGGCCAGCGGGAGCCCTGGGCTGTTCCCTCTGCTGGGCCAGCCTGCTGCCCCTCTGGCGCGGGCCCAGGCGGGTCCGCCGATGCCATTTCCCACTCCTTCCGAGTCCCACTCACTGGGCTCTCTGGGGTCTGTTTTAGGGGCCGGATCCTGTTGTCTTTAAGATGCCTTTCAGGTATCCGTGAGCCTTAGAGATCAAGGTTGTCTGCGAGCCTGGCCCAGTGGCGCGAGTCCTCCACCCCATTGATAAGTGATGTTTTCGGGGCCAGGGGTGCAGTTCGTGGCAGAGCGCTCGCCTCACACACAACACCTGACGTCGATCCCCAGCACCACACAAACACATGAGACCAGTTTTACAGATACACAGCTTAGTTGAGTCCACCTGGGAGACTTCTGCGGCCCCGACGGTCACTGTAACTCACTGTGTGGTTGTGAGGCTATGTTTGGCACTGGTGACCCTGGTGCCCCCGCTTGGCCCTCAGAGGTGACGGGTTTGGGTCTTTGTGACACCCGGAGGAGTCACCACCCATGGCCCCCAGGAGCCCAGGGCCATGTTTCCTCTTCAGAACCCAGGCAGTCCCTGCCTCGTGGCCCTTTCCAGCTGTGGCCCCGCCTGCGGGCCCTGTTGATCCTGTGCCCACTGCAGGGCCGCACAAGGAGCAGCCCCCCTGGACACCTCGACTGCGTTTAGATCACTCACTTCATCCACATGCGTGCTTCAGGTTTGCAAGCAGCCCGTGTTCTGGAGCCTGAGGCAGAGCTCTGCTCTGAAAATGTGCGGACGCCTGTTTCCTAGGACAACCTCAGATTAGAGGAACTACGGGGAGTACAGGCTTGAGGTAGGGTCTTGCGGACACCAGCAGCACATGCACTGCAGGTTCCAGTTGTGGGAGGAAACTCGCCTGCCCTCCTGGTGGGCCTCACCCCAGCAGATGAGGACACCAGAAGTTCAGGAATCTTGATGTGGCCCCCAGCTTTCTGATGGGATGGAATTAGAAGGTTTGGGCAGCTGAGGAGTGGAGGGTGGTTTCCTGCTTGAGCATTTGCTGTCTCCACCTGCCACATTTCCATGGACCCTGCGGAGTGACCAGCAAGTGGACAGGGCACTCTCAGCCTTTCCTCCTTTCTGGTTGGTGGCCCTGACTGTGTATGTGTGTGTGTGTGTGTGTGTGTGTGTGTACTGGAGATTGAATCCAGCCCTTCCTTGAGAATGTAAACAGAGTATCACTGAGCTACAGCCTCAGCTGATGACCCTGATTGATTGGTTGATTGATGATTGACTGATTGGTCTCACTGTGTAGCCCATGCTGGCCTCATACTGGCCATGAGTTCCTGGCTCAGCCTCCCAAGGGCTGGGATTACAGGTGTGCGCCATCATGCTTAGCGGATGATCCTGACTTTTCTTTTTGGTATAGGGATTGAACTCAGGACCTTGTGCTTTTGAGGCAGCTGGTGGCACCACTGAGCTGAATCCCTGGCCCTGACCCTGACTTTTAAAAAGGGGCTCCAAAATGTTTTGTCACAGTTTTTGGTTAAAAAATGTTCTTGCAGTTTTATTTCTTCTATTCAGAGTGTCATCTATGTCCCAGATTCACCGGAGATGCTTATCACTCTCCAGAACCAACAGGCCACTTGCTTGTGGATGACAGTCCGATCTAGCCTCCCGGTGACTGAAACAAAGGCTACGAGACGAGGGTGACAGAGTCCTGACCCCTCCTCCCTGGTCCCTCCTGACCCAGACCAGAGAGAAATGCAGTGATGCAGTTCGCATTGGTGACAAGCACTGTTCTCAGGCACACACTGCATGGAGGGAACTAGGAATGAGTTTGAGGTTTTCCCAAGAAGAGAAGGAAATGAATGAAAATGAAACATTCAGAGCAGAAAGGTAGACTCTGCCAGAAACAAACAAAGAAAGCCATTCTTGTATAAGGTAAAAATTCCCTGTGTATTCCTAAAAGCTCTCAGCACATTTTTGTTTGTTTGTTTTTTGGTACCGGGGATCGAACTCGGGTCCTTGCATACTAGCACGTTTTTAATGAAGTGGATGGATTTCCTAATCTTTGATACATCATTCGATTTTTTTTTATCTTTGGCTCTGAAAGGAGATGATTCTTGAGAGGAGTAAGAATGGTGTGCGTGTTCACATTCCTCCCCTAGGGAGTGCACACCCCGGGGTCTGGGGTGCAGGACCTTGGTTTACCCACTTCCCAGCCCAGGCCCAGGCCCCATCCTGCACCCCATGTCTCAGCCTTTTACCCCTGTGGCACCTTTGGGATCTGCACCTCGCCCACCCATCTGGGCTTTTCCCCTTGGGGCTTCCTTTCTGTCTCCCAACATTCTATCTTCAGCTGACAGCTAAAAACCTCCCAAGGTAGTCATTTTAGAGCCCTGAATGTTGACATTAGTAAGTGTATTTCTTTCTTTAAAGTATTTGGTGAGAAGGACTTCGTTTAAAACAGTCATCTCACAAAGAGTGTTTGGCCACCATCACAAGGATTTTCAGGGTTCACTCACTCAGCCGGTGGAGCTTGCTGGGAAAGAGGGTGAATCTGGGAGCCCTCTGAGAGCCAGTCTGTGGCCCACAGCAGTGGGCTTTGGGCTGGCCGGGACCCCATCCCCTGCTGCACATGGCACCGGCCTGGGCGAGGTTCCTCAGGGGCTGGAGCCCAGAAGCCTCAAGCATTCAGTGTTGCTCTGTGGAGAAGAAAGGATGGCATTTGAACCAATCCTGAACTATTTAAAACTCCAGCCAACCCAGGATAGGAGGGCGTTTTCCTGCTCACACCCCTTGGAGCCATGCTTTAAAAATCTCGAGAATGTTTCAGCCCTCTCCAGGTCCTCTCTGTTGCTCATAAAAAGTTGAACTATGAGCCAGAGCCCAGGCCCAGCCCACTGTGGGAGCAGAGTGGGCCGGGTGGGTGCTGTGCTGAGGGAGGATCTTGTGGTTTCCACGCCCTGGAGAGAAAGCTGGGCCTCGGTCCCTGGAGGAAGAGTAACCCGTGCGTGGTTGTTTTGTAGTACGTAGCAGGAACGGGACATCACTGCTTCAGCGTGTGCCTTTGAGGGCCTTAATCTCCAGTGCTAGGTAATAATCATGTTTGGCAACTTTCTTTCTCTTCCACACACTACAAGGCGCTGTTTGTAATAATTACGGCGAGTGGCTGGGGAAGCCATTCTACGTCAGTAGCAGACGTGCCTGCCACCTTTGATTCTGATATACCCGTGTCTCCAGGCTGGCTGTGAATGGTGGGAATGACAGGTTTCCTTTTCTTTTTGCTTTTACTTTTAAAGTAAAGGCAGAACCCTGTTTTCACAAAGCAACTGTGACCTGTTCAATACTGGTTAGGTTGAAGTAAGTTTGAGGAAGGAAGATAGCTCAGCCTTCATTTTCACCACACGGCTCCAGCATTCCCTTGTGTTGTGTGTGGGAGGAGAAATGGGGTTGTATTTGTGAGGGATTGGTTCCAGGACACCCACAAATACCCATGCCCACGGATGCTCAAGTCCCTTGTGTGACGTGGAGTAGCATCTCAGGGGGCATGCACCCACCTGTGCTTTTAACCACCTCCAAGTGACTCGATATCTGACACAGTGGGAATGCTGTATCCGGCTGCCAGGCGGAGACGGGCTGTGGGCAAACCTGCGGAACCCACACAGCCTGAGGGCACCCCACGCTGTCTTCCTGTGTAAGGTGCAGTGCTACCTGAGCTCTGCTTGCAACCCGTTTAGACTTAACAATGGCATCCAGAGGGGAGTTCAGCTCTGGGGAGACCCTGAGCCCGCTCCGCAAGACCTGTGTCAGGTCTCACCTACAGAGCCTGCAGAATCAGCCTGGGTGGCTTTAACCCCGGAGTGGTAGTAACTGTTAGAGCAGTCACAGGACTTGAACTCAGGATGCTAGAGGTCTGAGTGTATGAGCCCATAACTTGGGAGCCTGCAGGCCCCAGGGACTCTGCCTCCGCCCTGACCAGCAGAAGCCCAGGGATGAGTGTGAATGGAGCAAGGTCGCCTTGGGGCACCCAGCCCTGCTCTGAGTTCTGGGCGGGCACCTGGGGCTCCAGAGCGGGCATCTTCACCATCCCTGCGTGATCAGACCCAAGAGGGAAGGGTCCAGTGGGGGTCTCCGAGCCGTCTGGCCCGAATGCCAGACAGTCTGGCATTTTCTGACAGTACAGAAGAGGGACATTGGGAGTCTCTGGTGGACAGGGTGACGCTGTGACCTGTGCTGACCACAGGCTGTGCCCTCTCGTGTGGAGCCCGTGCTCTGGCTGTGAACAGAGAGCCCTGGAGCACAGGGCGGCGTCCTCCCTGTGCCGCTGCAGGGGCCTGGCTGCTCGCCCACCTGGATCAGCTGCCAGTGAGGGGAGCCAGTACCTGGTTGGCCTTGCGCTGGTTTTTCTTTTTTTGCTTTGTCTGTCTGTCTGTTTTGAGGTTGCACTGCAGCCAGGCTGGCCTGGGACTCAGAGACACGTGTGACCCCTCTGTCCCAGGCTCTCCAGCAGCTGGGATGACGGGTGCCGGGTGGCTTTTGTTTGCTGTCACACGCATCCGTGAGGCTCAGCTACTGGTGCTGGGGTGGGTCTGATGGCACAGAGTGAGCCAGAGCGGGCCACCGAGTCACAGATGCCGTGGCATGCCATGCGCTGGAGAGCTGGAAGGTGCGTTTCCCCGAGAGCAGGCTGTTCACACCTGGCTGGACAACGTGCCTGGGTTCCACAGAGAGCACCCTGCCCGAGAACCGGGGATGGTGCTGGCTGCCGGGAGCTGAGGAGGAGGAGCATGGGCAGAGTCGGTGCCACGCCCTGTGCGTGACACAAGCCACCAGCCCTGCACAGTGCCTCTACCAAGGCAGCACTGCACACACCCGACACGGCCCCAGCCCCAAGGCCTCCACCCTGCAGACAGGGACACCGAGACTCAGGCCAGACAGGCTGTGGGTGTGGGTTATCCTGGGGGACACCCTGCATGCTGTGCCCTGGCTCTTCCCTAAGGGCACAGCGGCTCCTGGGCTGGAGGAGGTGCAGCCCAAGCAACCTATTCATTCAGAGTGCACCCCGAATTCCGCTGGTCTGGGACTATGCGGGTTAATTCACATGGGCGTGAAGATGCCCGACCAGCCCCATCTCCCAAGGGCACCCTGCACGCAACTAACTGCTCTTCTCTCCTTGCTCTGTCACTACAAAGGTTAGACATCTTTAAAATGAAGCAAGCGTCCCATTCATGCTGAGTGAACTTAGCAAACCCAAGGGTTCCCTGTGCCAGTTCTGCCCTGCCCCCTTCCTCCTGAGCAGGCAGCATGAGTTCCTGCTCCCTGCCCACTCCTTCTGTCGCTGTCACCCTCCCTGTGCCTGGATACGGCTGCCAGTCAAAGCCGACTTCTTTCCCTGTGGATTTGTGGAGCCCGGTCCCCTTCCACTGGGAGTGCAGGTCCTCACACTGTTGTGGAAACAGCCGGAAATTCCTCCACAACCCAAAACTAAAGCTGGCTTGGGCAGCGTGTGGACCCATCACGGGACCCATCACAGGAGGATTAGCGTGGCCCTGTGCCAGGTCGACAGTGACTTGCACGCACCTGGAGCATCATGTTTGTTCAAGAGTACAAATACTGCATCTCCATTACAACTCAAATAAGAAAAAAACTTGAAAATAGGATTCCCACGTGATCCAGCAGTCCCGTCTAGTCTAGGCGCACACCCACAAGAAGGGGGTCAGTGTGTGGAAGAGACAGCCGCGCTACTGTCCACATGGTAGGGTTCACGGTGGCCACGACAAGATTGTCCACCAGTGGAGAATGGAAAAGGAAATAGGGTGGGCACACACATGGCGGGACACCGTCAGCCTGAGGAAGAGGACGGGCATGTCACTGAGACAGCACAGATGGGCCTGGGCACTGCCCAGTGACATGAGCCAGGCCCAGAAGGACACCTAGACAGTCGTACCCGTAAGTGGAATCCAAAACAGTCAGATTCACAGCAGCACAGCGAAGGAGGTCAGCAGAGGGTAAGGGGTTGGGTGGACAGGGGCACAGAATTTCAGCTAAACCGCAGGGGCATTTGGCCAGCACTGAGAGCTTCAGACGTGTTAATTAGCTTCAGTCACTTCCCAGTGTGCACCTGGCTAAGTCACCTGCCCCATGATCACATGACTGTGACTTATCAGAAGAAAGGAAGGAAGGAAGGGAGAAATCAGCAGCGTGTTGGGGCTGGGGCAGGTAGAGCCTCGTGAAAGAAGGAACAGTTTGGGGCGTCAGTTGAGTCAGCGTGGGAGGCAGAGTGAGGTGGGAGCGAGCTCAGGGCCAGATCTCAAAAGCTGACTGAAGCTTGCGGGAGCCGCGCCAATGGACATTTATTCCTGGTGATCCATTCTTTGTGTAAAGTTTCAGTGTTTTCCTCAGGATGTTGTGCGCTTTTTTTCCTTTTTGTGTTAGGTTTTGAACCCAGGCCTTGCACACGCTAATGAGCTGCCTCCCCAGCCCTGGATTTTGTTTCTCCTGCTGCATTAGTGCATTATTCATCATGATCACCTAGCAGTTGGGGCCCTTGCACTTTTTACCTGATATGGATGCGTCATCTACTCCGCCTTCATGGGTTCAATGTCTTAACAAAATTATTTTTTAAATTATGATAACTATTGATGTGATGAATTTGTTAGCTGGCTTGATTTAATCATCTTGTGATGTGTTTATCAAAACATTACATTGTGTCCCATAAGAGTGAAGCTGGACATGATTCTGCACACCTGTGAGCCCAGCACTCCGGGAAGCTGAGGCAGGAGGATTGTAAGCTACAACTAAGCTTGGGCAACTTAGCAAAACCCTGTCTAAAATTAACAAGGGAAAAGGGATGGGGATGTGGCTCAGTGAAAAGACCCTGACTTTAATCCCCAGTACCACCAACCCTCCCAAAAAGCTGCAGTATGATGAACCTAGAGGACATTACGTTAAGTGAAATATCTCATTTACACAGGTTTCAGTATTCATTGTCCAAAATTCTTGGGACCACAGCATTTTGGATTTTTTCAGATTTTAGAATGTTTGCACATGCACAGCTAGGTGTCTTGGGGCTAGTACCCAATATAGTCGCAGAGTTTATGTGTGTTTCATGTACACCTTATACACATTGCCACAAGGTAATTTTATGCAGTATTTTGAGTGTGCCTGTGCTGTGAGTGGATCTGGTATGGAATCTGGTGTGTAGCATCGCGTGCACACTCAAAGGGTTCTGGTTTTGGAACATTTCAGTTTTGGATTTTTGGATAAAGGGTTCTCAAGATGTATGTGGAGTGTAAGAAAGCTGTCCATAGAAACAGTGGAATGGTGGGGCCGGGAGGAGCATGGGAGGAAGCAGTGATTAGGTGTTCATCCCAAGAGGCGAGGTTTCGAGCGGACCAGGGGAGTAGGTGTCAGTGACCTCTCGCACCGCCTGATAACTGTGGCTGATGGCAATGTAGGTGTATTTCAAAACCGCCAAGAGATTTAAATCTTCGTAGTCTTTCCACGATCCATGTGTGTATCAAAATGTCACAGTGGCATTAATACCATGCAATTATTATTGGTCGATTGTAAAAAAGATAAGAAAAAGAAAAAGAAAGAAGCTTCCAGAGCTGCAGAAAGAGCGACACTCCTGCAGGAGCTCGGATCCTGGCTGCCTCCTCTTGTACCCTGCGATGGCACACTGTCCCCACAGAGCACACCCGTGGCTCCTGCCTCCCCCGCATGCCCACCTGACCTCAAGGGTCCCTGTGGACAGAGCCATCAGTCTGGGCCAGGTCCCCCATTGCCCATGGGAAGCCCACGTACAAAGTGGGGTCACCACTCCCTGATGATGCCCGGGCACAGTGCATGTGCCCGAACAATCTCCCCAGCCTGGTCCTCCCCTGGGCCCTCCCGCACTGGGCACCGCTGTGTGCCTGTCTCCAAAGCAGAGGGCACTGACCGCCCCATTGGCTGCAGGTAACAGGAACAGATTAGAGATGCAAAGACAGCCCGAAGGGGGCCTGAGCGGTGACTCTGGGGTGAAGGGGATGCTAGTTACCTTGATCTGACCATCCCCAGTGTGCACGTAAAGCAAAACATCACATTGTACCTCCTGGCTGTGGGCTGACACTGTGTGTCACTCGCAAAGGCAAAGGCACAAAGCAGGACCGGGGTGACGGGTGGGCCCTGGCCTGCCCTCCAGGGTGGCCCTGATGCCCACTGCACACATGTTGTGCGGCCGTGATTCATAGCCTGTGTGTACAACGCGTCTTAGTTTCCCGTCTCATCCCTGTCCTTCCCCTCGCTCCCCACTCCCTCCATCTCTTGAACCTCTTCCCATTTAAAAAATGTTTCATTAAGTTTCTTGGTATAATTTAGTTATGAATGATCACTTTCACCCCGGGAACTTACACCTGCACCTGATCTGTCTTGATTCTTCTGTTCCCCATTCCCCTCCCCTCCTTCAACCCGTTCCCCTCCTTATTCACAAAGCTTTGTTTCGTTTTTTTCCTTCTTTTCTCACTTTTTTCTTTTCCCTTCCTTCCTTTCCCCTTTCCCCCTCCCTAGTTCCTCTTTCCTTTTGAACAGTTTCTTCCTATTTCCCAGCATCTATTAGACACTTTGGTCCCTCTTTACACTTTCAGTTCCTCACAGCTGAGTCCTCTTCCTACCTGAGAAAGATCCATCTCCCTACTTCCTATTATATAACTTCTATTTTGCTCTTTATTTATAACCTGGGTTTCTCAGATGAGAGAAACCGTGCACTATTTAATTGTGCATCTGATATATTTGAAAGGCCCCGTGATGCCCCCTGTTTCCTACGGACGACTCAGGTGTGTCCTTCCTGGCAGAGTGGTGCTCCGTTGCGTGTGGACACCACCTTCCCCTTGTCCCTTCATCTGTTGAGCATATGGGCTGCTGCCAGGACTGAACTGTTACCGACCGTGCGGCCACGCACATGGTGTGCACGTATCACTGCAATGCAATGTCTTTAACTCTTTGGGAAGACACCCAAAAGGGGAATAGCTGGGTCCAGAAAGGGATTTTCTAGCTTTAGGTTTTAAGGACTCTCCATACTGATTTCCACAGTGGTTGCACCACTCTGCGCTCCCACCAGCAGGGGAGCAGGGTTCCTTTCTCCCCAGAGCCCCTCCAGCATTTGTTATCCGTTGATTTCCTGGTGAAGGCCGTTCTTCCTGGGATGAGAGAAAGGACCCCTCACCACCATTTGACATCCATTAGATCAGTTCCAGGATCTCCTGCTCTGCCCTTCCATCCTCCCGAAGCCTGGTTTCCAGTCTCTTCCCTTGTCTCAGGGGACTGTTCTGCAGCTCTCCCCGTCCCAGGCCCCAGGGACCCTCCAGTCTGGCTGCAGGCAGGCGGCTTCACGACACATCAGTGCACAGGACTGTCTTTCCTTTAGCTCTTTCTCCTCTGGAGCTTTCTGGAAACTTCACATGTGAACCTGCCTGACCTTGGAGCGTTCAGGGGAACCGTGATGCATTCGACTACTTTGTAAGCCAACTTTATTTCCATTGGATTAGAAAGTGTAGCACAGCTGTAGTTGGAATATCCACACCTGAACTCCAGGACATCTTATCAACAGGAAATGTGATAAACGGATAAGGAGGCCAGAAGCAATTTGATGTTTGAAAAAGACCTTTGCCTTTGCAGGGAGTAATTGTTCTGTCAGTGAAATAATATAATATAGATTGATGCTAATTGTGTAGTTGTATTTTATATGATTACATTTATCTGCATCCTCCATTTCATTGAAATCCTGTGAACGATTATACTATCTTTCTAATTTAGAAGGCTAGAATCCCAGCTCTTGTTAATTCCAAACCATAATTCAATGGAACATGTAACTCGCTGCTCACTTGTAGGATTTATGATTTCATTAGTCAGACTCAAACACATGGGGCTAAGGGTATAGTTCAGGGGTAGAGGACCTGCCCAGCTGGGACTTGAGCTTTGCTGCAAACAAATCAAAAAGCAAACAAAAAACCAGTTGCTTGAAAAGTGATAGTTTGGGGGAAAAGCTCTTTCACAACAAGCCCAGAGAAGGCACATGTGGCCGGGGTGCCCTGGCCGGGGGGGAGCGACTGCAGTTACACCTGCTGGTGGCCAGGAGAATTCAGTCCCCCGTGGAGCGGAGCAGAGGGTTGCAGGCAAGGGTGGGAAGTGCAGCAGGTTCTGCTGGGGAGGCGTGGAGAGAGTTCGGACCCACATTTTGCAGATCAGGAGCCTGAGGTGCTGAGAGTCCAGGCTCCAGCCCAAGCCCGAGTCCTCGGTGGTGGGGGTGAGACTGCCTGGCAGAGCCCCTGGGACCTGGAGGAGGCACCAGCCAGGTGTGAGGCTTCACCATTGGCTCTGGGTCACTGCAGACCAGGGGCTTAGCGCTGCTTCTGAGCGTTTCCTGCGGGAAGGGCTCTGTGAGAGAGCAGCAGCGTTGCGTGGGAGCGGCCTGTAAGACTGTCCAGCTGCCATGCTGGGGGCGGGCCCCCTGGCTCAGACCCGGAGGCAGCCCAATGCCCAAGAAGCAGCAGGTGCCCTTCCAATGCAGAAGTTTCCTGATGAATGGGCAGAGTGCATCGTGGACATGGACGAGGAGCTCTCCCTCTGTCTGCTAAGCCCCTCAGGACCACTTCCCAGCTCCTCCTCACCAAAGCTGCAGTTTGGTGTCTTCCAACCTTGGACAGAGGCCCTAGGTCTGCCTGCAAATCGGCCTGGGGTTTGGCAAATGGACTGAACTTTGTTGCTCTGCCTCACACACTGGCACAGGTCTGCAGCCGGCTGCCTCGCCATCTTTTCTCAAGCACACTGGTGTTTGTTCCCAGACCACATCGGGCTCACTGCACATGTGGAAGGGGAGCGGGAAGAGGAGAGCCCTCCACTGGGCATCCCATTAGGCCGCTCACTGGTGTCACGGCCCACAGTCCAGGTGAGTGTCAGCCTGGAGGTCCAGTCTCTCGGGGCCAGTTTTGGGGTCCGTGTGCGGGACGTGTGTCAGGGCTGCAGGAGCACTCCCCGAGTGGGTGCAGACTGCCTGCCCCTGGGGTCCTGCGTGTTTTCCCGCTGGGGTCGGTAAGATGGGGCCGGCGGAGGGCAGCGCCGAAAGGAGCATGAGGGGTGCGAGGGGCGGGAGGGGCGCGTCACCGGGCTCAGCAGAGGCTGGAAGAGCCCAGGTGCACACCAGTGCCCTCATCCCAGGGCCTCGAGGCGCGCAGCGCAGCAGGAGCTGATGCTGAGCGCCCGCACCTAGCCGGGATGTTTAGAAAGACAGCCCTCTGCCCCCATGGAGGGGGCGCTATGTCGCTGAGGTGGTTTCCCAAAGTGAAATCAAAGGAGGTGATTATGCACTCACACTCCCTGGCTGCTTGTCCAGCTGTGAGCCCAGCAGGCCGTGGGATCGCAGGGTGGAAGCTCCATGCCTGGGCTGTGCCTGAGGCCACCTGTGGCTGTGCTGGACACCCAGGAGCCCTCACCTCCTCCCAAAGTGAGGCTGCCCACCCAGCAGGGCTCTGGCACCTGTGGCCTCACCCCCGAGACCCCTCGGCTGCTGCTTCTCAGTCCTTCCTCCTGGGCACCTCGGCGGCCCCAGGGGGTCTGCAGTGCCCTCCCCCTCCCAGCACCGCGATGTCTGCAGAGCTGTGGAGGCTGCCTCTCCCCAGCCCCACACAGACCCCACGCCTGGGAGGTGCAACCAGTGGCGCCCTGCACTCTACACCCACCCGCCCCGCCTCCTAGCCTATCCGAGCCCTCCCGTCACCTGCGTGCAGATGTCACGGGCCCGCTCCTCTGCCCACCTCCTCTGCTGTCTGTTTCACAGGCCCACGATCTGACTTCGAACCAGCAGAGGACAGCATTTTGTTATTTTATTTTGTTTTGTGGTCTTGGGGATTGAATTAGGGCCTTTGCCTGTGCTACATCCCTGGACCCGTTTGTTGGTTTGTTTGTTTGCTTTGAGATAGTTTCTCACTAGGGCCACTCGGTTGCTCAGGTGGGCTCCAATGTGGGGTCCTCCTGCCTCAGTGCCCCAGAGTGCTTTGATGGCACCCCTTCCTGTCTCTGATTCGGAACCACCCTGCCAGCCTCTCCCCAGACCAAGCTCTCTAGTTTCAGCAGCCCCTGTGGGAGGGGTGGGTTGAGGTTAGGCTAAGATTCTTCGCTGCTCTCAGGATCTTATTCAGACCCCTCTCCCTCATTTCCTGCATGCTGAATCTAAACAGGAACTCTTCTCTCAAGCCTCTTAGTTGTCCTTAAAATTGTTTCATGCTCAAACCTGAAAAATCTCCGCTCCTTTCTTGCTCGCTTTCCCACCCACCCTAAACCCAAGACTCTTCTTTCCTTCCTTGCTTTTGCTGGGGGGCTGGCATTTAAAGGGCAGAAATTGAGGGTGGGGGTCCTGTTCTCACCCCATTACCCCGTCCCCTCCAGCACCTGAGCCCAGCGTGTTATGTGGCGGGTCGCCGCCCCGCGAGGGTGTAGTAGAGGCCTCGTGTGTTGTCATGAGAATAATGCAGAGTTACATTAGAGCTGGCCCTTTTGGAGCACAAGAAGTTAGGTAAAGCAGGGTAAGAATTCAAAAGCACACGGATGTTATAGGATGTTATAAACATTTACATTTCTCAGGCCAGGGATTTAGCTCAGTGGTTCTGCCACCTGCCTCAAAAGCGAAAGGTCTCAAGTTCGATCCCCGGTACCAAAAAAAAATTACATTTCCCGTTCATCCATGGAGTGTCCAGCAGTAGGTGAAGCGAGTCTCCCCAGGCAGAGCTCTGGGTACACGGCGGCCTGGGTGTGTGTGCCTGCTTCCTGGGCATCTGTGTGGCAGCCGACAGCCAGATGTTGCTGCAGCTCAGCTCACTGGACTCACACAATGACATCACAGAACAGAGGCGGGTGACTTGCTGTAGGGAGTGCATCCTCTGACATCTTTCTGTCCAGGCCGGAAACACTCACCAGTGAAGCAACTCACTCATGGATGTATAGACAGGCTGGAGATCACAGACAGTAAATTCAAGGGATTATTGTGACTGTTGTGGTGTGTGTGTGTGTGTGTGTGTGTGTGTGTGTGTGATACTGGGGATTAATCCCACTGCCTTCCCACTGAGCTGCACTTCCAGCCCTTTTTATTTTGAAAGAGTGTTGCTAAGTTGCCCAGGTTGGGCTCCAACTTTCAGTCCTTCTGCCTCAGTGTCCAGAGTGCTGGGACTGCAGTCGGTGCTGCCACACCTGCTTGCTGTGACTCTTCTTGTGTATGAGGTGCAGGGGTCACCAGGCTTAACCAACTGCGAGTAATGTTGGAATCTGTCATCACTTTTTAAAAAACAAAAACCTTTCTTCCTTACTCTTAAGGAAAACTAACCAAATAATGTCACCAAAGGCAAATCTACTTGAAAACAGTGCCTTGAAGATGAAAGCACAATTCTCTCATTTCCTGTGTAAGCTCTTTCATTTTCTTTCAGTTTTTCCTACTTATATAATTTTTATAAAAAATTATAAATATGTTGTGAGCCCCTCCAGCCTCTGTCTAATCTCTGGAGAAAATGAGACTCAGTGAGGATCACTGTATTTGGAGAAATACATTAGCAATGTTTCTGGTCAGTAGAACTCAAATTCTGCATGAATGAAGGCCTACAAATACATATCCTATTTCCTCAAAAATAAGACCTCGCTGGATAATAAGCAGCTTTGGAAATTAGAGATCGAAAACTCCAGCCCCAACCTGCCTGTCCTTGCCTCGTGGGCCTTGCAGAGCAGCTCCCAAGGGAGAGAAAAGTGGAGGTGGAGACAGCCCAGGCAGGCGGAATGGGGCGGGGATTTTGAGCTCTAGTTCCCAGGGCTGATTGCTTTCTGGCTAGGTCTTATTTTCAGGGAAGGAGGGAGTAGCAGTCTCCTGCCCCCTGCATGCCTGTCAGCCGCCTAAACTAAGTCCTTTAAATTCCCAAGTCATCCTCTTACAAAATTATTAAAAACCCGCAAAAGTAACTCCTTATAAGTACATCACTTAACCCAGGTTAAAGTAGTGACCAAAGCTGGCTTTCCCTGTGGCCTTCTGCTTGCTTCTTTGGAACAGGGGACATTTGTTCACGACTCCGTCCATCTCTTTGCTCTCCCCCAGGGCTCTTCCCAAAGAAGCCAGAAACGCACACCACTCACTTCTGAACCATGGGTCATCGTTGCACCGAGGCCCTTGGGAATCCTGAGAGGGGAAAGGTGGCAGCTGCTGGCCATTCCCTCGGAGAACCTATGTGTCCTATTTGGGGTGGTCACGAAACAGCTACATCCCCCACAGCACATTGTCAGCACCCCATGTCTGTCGCTTTGTGGACTTGAGCATCCCTGCTCTGCGCGCATCCCATGGAGTACTCTTGTAAGACCTTTTTCTGCTGTGCTGCTCCATCCAGAACCGAGCTGCTGGGGCCAGAGGAGCCCTGGCCTCCGCATTGGATCGGAGATGGTGTGTCTGGTTTTCTAAGGCTGTAGACTGCCACCCTTTAGCAGCTAAACACCACACAAATGTTCCATCTCAGTTTCTGGCTCAGCCAGAACTTGCAGGTCCTCTGCTCAAAGCTCTCCAGGCAGAAGTCTCGGTGCCCTTGTGGGGGCTTGGTGGGTTATGCCCTTGGGTTAAGGGCCAGTAGAGTGCGTTGAGCAGATTGTGTCGAGTAGATTGTGGCTCTAGTTCCCAGCCTTCCCCACCACGCTGTGCTCTGTGCTGCCTCTGGTCTCTGTTGGGGGTCCTGACCTGGAAGGAGGACTTTCCAGGCACTGCCCATGACTTTGGACCTCCAGGCCTCCAGGACTGGAAGCTGAATAAATGTTTTTGTTTATTGGGTGCTCAGTCTGTGGTCCTTGGCAGGGGGAGAGGGAGTAAGACCACAACAGACACCCCATTCCCTTGCTGCTGCTGGCTGGGGACTGTACCCTCAGGCCCTTGCCTTCCTGCACTTCCCTGCCTCTGACATCAGGCCAAGATAGACAGGACTCATGTGACAGGGCCAGGCACATGTGGACGTTCTCCCTGTGGAGCAGCTCGTAGTCACTGAAGGCTCCAGGTCGAATACTCCCTCCGTCATAGGCCCCTCTTCCGGGAGCCTCAGACAGCCTGTTCACAGTGAGCAGGGCCTCCTGCTGCCAGGTGAGGCAGATGCGTCCTTGGAGGAATGCCACTCATGCAAACTAAACAGTGTCACTTCCTAAAATTGCTGGAAATTCACCTATTGTGTTGAGGGCTATAGCTGTTTTATTCCCTGTCTATTTATTTTAGTTTTAGTTTTTGCATGGTTGGGGATCTAACCAAGGTCTCTCACACGCAGGTAAAATATGCAAGGCAGGTGCCCTACCTCTGAGCTACATTCCCAGCCCAACCTCCTCTGCAGAAAGTGTAACCCATCTGTTTCACAACGGCCGGGTTCTGGGAGCAGTGCAGCATTGGCCCGGGGGGGGGGGGGTTAGAGCCAGGGCAGGAGCACTGGTGGGGAGGCCCTCATGTCGTCTGTCCCCCAAACCTTTGTGGGAATGGTCGAGTGCTGCTCAGCACTATGGACGCATTCTGAGAAGTGCATCATTGGGGCACACAGGCGGTCCTCGAGGAGATAGTGCCGTGGCCTCATGTGCTCACAGGAACCTGGGTGCTCAGGGTCATCCACTCTGGCAGCACTGTGGTTTGAGCTGTGTGAATCTGCTGCCACTGGAGCACAGCAGGCTGCTTTCCAGTGGACTGCCCTATAAGGGTGGGAGCACACTCTAACAGAACAGATAGCAGCATAGTAAGCCAGCAAGGTGGTGCACCCTGTAATCCCAGCATTCCTGGAGGCTGAAGCAGAAGGACTGCAAGTTCACGTTCAGCCTGGGTGACTCCGTGGCTTAGAGAAACTCTGTCTCAAAATAAAAAGTATCAGAGACCTCTGCAGCTTAGTGCTACAGTACAAGCCTGAGGAAAAAAAACTAAAAGAACTAAAAGAGACAGAGTACTGGGGAACCAGGACGGCCATTGCTGCTTAATTAGCAAAGGTACTGGTCCATCCAAGCCACTGGTTTTTATTGGTAATCAACTGGAGTAAAGGTAAGGTACATACAAGGGTGGGATTACATGCAAGGATGTGCAGTTGTGTGGTTTCTATGGAAATTAGTGCAAGCAAAGCTCATAAAGGACAAGACAAAGCATTCTTGAATTAGGAACAGAATAGACAAAATACATGGTTGTAATTAGAATATTGTTCTTCTAGTAAGGTTTTAGTTGTGGGAACGGAATTTGGGTGTGAGTTACACTGACCTTGGCACGTAGGCTTCGGCTGGACTTGCTTCTCAAAACAAGGCAATTGAGGGGTTAACTCTTTACAGTCTGCACTGCTTACAGCCTGCTTTAGGCATAATCAATATTGTGGTCCCCTGCAAAAAAGTTAATAAAAATGCTGGGATGTAGCTCAGTGCAACAACCCTGGGTTCAATTCTAGTACTGGAA